>CM034151.1:206120745-206170485 GCA_019776745.2 Taxus chinensis | reverse complement strand
ATAAGGGGACATTTTAATTGTCCATGGAAATAATTCATTAGCCAATCTTTTCCTACCAGATAAGCTCACATTGGGATTAGGATGAAGTATAAAATGAGACAAATATCGACTTTGAGAGTTTAGAGATTTAATATCATTGGGTGCATTATTTGATGTTCTAGGTTGAATAACAAGTCATGACCTAAAGGAATAAAGTGGAGATTGAGTAGATGTTTTAAGTTTAGCCAATAAATAGCAGAAACCATGATGAGTTCATGTAAATGACAAACATGTTATTTCCCAAGCTTCTACATGATACAACTTCGTGGAACACAGGTATCACTTTTTATTTAGAGATAAAAATTATTAGATTAAAATTTAAAAGAAAAATTTGAATGCAAAACTCTTTTTCGAGGTAGAAATGTGATGTGTTAAAATCGAAAGATTACCTGACATAAAAAATGTGGAATTTATGACCACATTTAATAGACATGTTTTAAATATAAGGTTTTCATGTGGTGGATGCACATGTGTAGACGTGCATAAAAATAAAAGTGTAAAAACTCATGAAAGCATGAAAACATACAAATGGATTCCTTGGGTGTTCGTGTTTAGGGAATGTGTGCATATTTGAAAACTAAAGAAGGTTTCCCACATCAAAAATGTGAAATGTGATCGCATGGAAAATATGCGTATTAATACTTACTAGGAGATGTATTAAAATTACTATATGAAGAAATAAAATATAAAAAAGACATTAAATCATGAAATGAATACACATGATTCCACCGATGTGCTTGTATTGGGAGTGTGAATAATCTTTTTGCGAACTAGTTGATTAAAAAATTCCTCTTTCCTACTCAGATTATTGAATAGTACTAAAAGAAAAATCAAAGCACTAGAATATGAAGGGTTATGGCCTTGAGATGGAATAATGAGTGGACAAGCGTTAAATGATGGAACCCTTCGCCGAAGTAGCTAATGACCTTACAAATCAAGATAAATCAACCTAAAATATTGTATTCGTAGATAGAGGGAGGTTTCCTAAAATTTTTCAGTCCAGAAGCAAGAACTTTCCTTGATGGCTGTCAACCCCCTATAATGATAAGATACGTTGAACGTAGATATTGATAAATTTGAAGTATCTAAGGACTTGGATAATATGTAGTAAAATATGGAGATAAAATCTAATACGAAATGTAGACAATGTAGGACAATACATAATGATCAAAATAATGTAACAGTAAATCAAAATTGCATAGGGTCAATGACAACCAGGATGACAGCGGGTAATAGAAGACAACTAAGGCTGGATGTGGGAACCTGCCAAAACAGACCTGCCCAAGCTCTCTTTGTGGTGTGATATGAAACGGATATGTATCTAAAATAATGCACTAGTTGATCAAAAATGAACCTATAGGAAGGTTTAAAACAAGATAAACAAAAAGGATGCAAGAAAATAAGAAAAAGATAGTAAATAATATGAAAAACATATGGGAGTCAATACGACTAGGTGGATCAGTGCGACTGGGGACAAAATGGATATGTGATGAAAGAGGAGCAAATGACAATTAGATCGAGATGGGGTGGATGCATAAATAGAAGCAGCTGGCTGAGATTGGTGACAGAGAAACTGATGCACGGATGAGGGTCGGACGCCAAATAGGGATGAAACTGGCTAGACAAAAATGATGAATTGAAACAAAGAACTAAAGCAAAGACAGAAAAGGGATGAGAAGGCTGAAATCAAGTCCTTGATGATAGCTGAATCTGCATAGATGTTAGTGGATGATATAGATAATAATAACAATAAATAAAGAAAATATATGCAAATATGAAGAGATCTCCATAAAATTCCAAATAGAAGCACAAGAATCTCCAAGAGGACTTCAAGATGGCTATGCTAGTAACAGGAAAGTTTAAGAATGAAGGCAAGATCACAAAGATGGCGAAAGTCTCACAAATTAATCCTTGAAAAAAAAGGAGGGGTGAGGGGAGGGAGGGGGGGGGGGCTTATGGGTCCCGCCAATACTAAGAGGACCATCCATTTAGAAATGAGAAGATGGACAATATCGAGACAAGGAGCCATAGGAAGCAAGATTAGGGTTAAGATGGATATGGTGATGATAACGTTCATAGTAAGATAAATGGTAGTTGGTTATGGTTTAATGATTAAATAAAGGCCATAGATTCGGTAGACTATTAAATTGAAGTCCTAGAAAGAGTAAAATTAAGGATTTAGGGAGGATAAATAAATTGAATGAGAATTAGGGATGATTAAGGGTGATTTGCATAAATGGGATGAAATAATGGGATGGTGAAAAATGGTGAGTAATGGGATGAATTTAGGAGGTGTTGTTGCAAACTCACAGCACCCCTGGATGCAGATCAGGCTTCTAGGTTGATCACTCTAGCATCCAGTGTGATTGCACAACATGGAAACCTCTCTCCAAGCGTGGGGACTTGTGAAACTGAGAGAGGAATCTCCAGATTAGAGGCTAGTTCCTCAAACTCCTCTGATTTAGATCTATATTTTGCAAAAACTACAGAGGTTTAGATTCTAATCCTATTCTAACTTACAAGGAGACAGGGGGGAGAAGTGTAAAAATTGAAACTAACTAAAGATGGTGATGCACCAAAAGGAGTGGTGAAACATATTTGTCATGCAAATAGACACAGACCAAAGTTCACAACATAAAACATACACAGACTGATAATGTATAATTTAGTATCTGAAATCAAGCAAATAATACAACAGAGGATCGAAACCCATTCACAGAGCTTGCATTATCATTTTCAATGTCAAAACACGCATTACACCTCAGAGAGGTAAAAGAAAAACTGTTACAATCCTTGGAGAGGTCTCATCCTTCATCAATCACTTGCTGGAGGTGAAGAAGAAGTCTGCTATGCCCAAAAAATGTTCCCCCCTTTCGAAATGAGCCCAAAATTGGCTTTTAAAGTGCAAGGGTCGAGCCCAGGAGACAGAAAACGTACAAAGGCATGGGAGCCCATTCTTTCTTGACTGCAGGTGCATTAAAATGGCATGGGGGACCTTAAAAACCCATACCCTGTCACTCTGACAGGATTACAGGAGAATGCGACCCATTCTGCATTAAAGCTGGTCGTTGGAATGTCATTTCTGGCCATGAACACGCGTCAGATATGTTCCTCAATTTTCTCCCTCCAGACTGCTCCAAAACGCAAGATTGACCCTAGAAACGTGTAGAGAATTTCACCAGCTTTCCGTTGATATAAAGAACGTGCAAATATGAGCTTTGGATCGAAAGTTATGGCGATTTGAAGATTTAGGGCACAAAACAGGCGAAAACGTGTTTTGAAAACTTTCCCACGCTCTGCCACCTGGATGACATGTGGCACGTGCTGATTGGATGATAAATTCTCTCTCCTCTGCCTTTTGCAGGCTTTCCTTTGAAATTTCCTTGTGGGCCAATTAAACTTGGACACGTGGTGCTATTTCATTGGTTCGGGTCAGCGCTCGAAACCTCGCCGTTTGACTTTTGGACTACCTCCCTTGCGACACGTGTCATGATTTCATTGGTCCTCGGCCCTGCCGGCTCTTTCATGCCCTTCGCGTCTTTTTGTCCCATTTTTCTTCGGACTGTTTGTGCTCATTTCGGCCGATTCGGCCGGTTCGGGTATTTTTGTTTCGAACGTCCCGAGCAACACTTAGTCATTTTTTCCCTCTTTCGGCCATATCGACTTCTCGCGCCCGCCGCGTACTTCTGTTCCATTTGTCCCAAATGCTTAGCGGGCTGTTTGTTCCCATTTCGGCTGAACCGGCCGGTTCGGGTCATTTTGTCCCACACGTCCCAAAGGCGACCTTGAGCAGGACTTAGCCAATTTTCACGATTTTTCCTGGATCAACCTACTTGCCTTTCTGCAACTTTTTTTACATTTTCTCAGAGCTTGCTCCTTCCTTCTTCGGCCAGGGGAGTTAGAAAAATATCTGAGGGAACCTCAGAAACATGATGTTTGCTCTGAATCAATCAATGTGCCTGGGACTTGAATATTCTGATGCATGTTATCAAATTTACCCTGGGGGTGAATTTTGGATAACAGGAGGGAAGATAAAATTTGAATGGGTGACCATGAGGAAAAGAGAGTGAATGTGGGGTGAAGGGTGTTGATACTAATTTTTGGTGTCTACATTTGCCCCCTTTTGAAAATTATTTTACGTTGGTTAAGCCACAAGAAAAAAATAAGAAGGGTAGAAAAGATGATTGATTGGGGCTCGCCTTGAAACTAGGGGTTGACACCAAAAAGGAAGTTGATCATGAGTTTGAAAGAGACAGATGATGAAACAATAGAAAGGATGAGAAAAGAAGATGAGGGGATAAGATATCCTAGGTGAGGATTGAACAAAAATTTAAAATTAATATAAAGACACGGTGTTGATTTCATAGTCAATTCTATAGGAAACGAAGTACTTTCTTCAAGGAGACAATGACAATGTCGTATGGGCCAGTGAGTTAAAAAAAACATTGCAAAATGGAGGGAAACCAAGGGGAGTACACTCAAATGGATGTGTTAGTTGTAGGACCAATGGGTCAAAGGAAGACATTGATTATGCATAGAAAAATGTGAAAAATGGTTGAGACAAGGGTCACTACAAGAGGATAGGGGGGTGAGGTAAAAAAATATGCATCTGAGGTATGACAAAAAATGGATGATAAAATAATGAGTACTCAAGAGGGAACACAAGGATGGCCATGAAGGAAAGATGATGAAGGATAAGATAAAGGTTCCTAGGGGGAAAAAATAAAGATGAGACGAGAGAAAAACTCAAGGAAAAAAGTGGAAGAAAATACTATTTTGAAAGAAAGGATTGATTAAAAAGAGAGAAAAGGGAGATTGATATAAAAAAAGGTTGGGTCAACCATGACTAGTGAAAAATGGTGGCGACCCAATAGGGGTCAGAAGCGAATATGGTTAGTTGGATATATAAGCCCATGGATCAGCCGAATAAGATCATTTGCAGGTGACGAAGTGACAATTGAGAGCTCTGAGCTATAAAGAGAGAGTGATATATTGAGAGAAATGGAGGCCAAAGGAGATGGAAGGAGGCGTCAGGGGATTCATAGGATGGTAAGTACCTAAACCCTAGCTTATTTTTAAGCATTTTTTGTGTTTTTCTGATTGTTTTAGGATTTTCCAAATGTCTATCTTGGCACAAGGGGAGGTTTCTAGTGAATGGGTATGGTTTCCATCAACTAGTCCTAAAAAGGTTTCAAACCTGACCTAGGCGTGTCGACCCAATATGGGTTGGCGTCGAATGGGGTGGGGATGTTAGATTTTAGCTAAATTTTTTATTTTTGATGAGATATTAATGATGAGGATTCTTATGGTTGCATGTTTTATTGGTTTTATAGGCCTAAGAGACCTTATATTTGAGAGATAGAGTGTATGCCATCTTTGAAAAAATGAGGGGTGATATTGCAAACGCTGAGTGGGATCACTTATTGGTAGGAAGTGGGATTGGATGTATTCCACCTTTACTAGTGGATTCCATGAGATTTGGACCTTATGATTGTGTTGGTGGATTGGTGGGATGTGTGGATAGAAACTTTATTGTTTTGGGTGGGGGAGATGACTATTACCCTAGAGGATATGTATCACATCCTTAGGATATTGATTCAAGATGAGAAGATAGTTCCCATCATAGTTAATAGTATAATTGGGAGTCCTAACACAGTTATTTTGATCCGATGCCCCATAGATCACTTTGGCATCTAGTGCCTTTCATATTGAGACCCAGTAAGAGAGGGGTGTAGTGAGCAACAGACTGATTTCTTTAGTGATGATGGACATATCTAGCTATGCACTCCCAAATTCACGAGGTGTGATATTTCCGTGGACACTGGTAAGAGTGGTCATAGATATTTTTGAGCACTAGAAAATATTTTCTTTTGGGACATCGTTGTTGTCATGGGTGTACCATGAGTTTTTGATGTATAGCTTAGGGTAGATAGGATTATATGTGGGGTTTCTACTCCACTGTTGGCCCTATAAGCATATAGTAGTCATCAGGCCACTAAGGATGCCTTTGATTACAGGTGATCATATTGAGCCAGAAGTTAGATTTCCAAAAGTGGCGAGTCAACCATGGTCATGGTGACAGAGGTGATAGGGATGTAAATTGGTATGGTGATATATTTATATATCTTGAGATAGAGTAGGTGAGGTGGTGGCCATAATTTTATTATCCTACATGGCCAAAAGTAGATGTTGAGTTGGTGGGTATTAGGAGGACTAAGTGGGTATAGGGGCGCATTCCTGAGATGATCGAGGTTGTGTAGTTTGATAGATTATGATGCTATTTTGGCATCGTACGGATAATACCCAGAGAGACCATTAGATATAGATGAAATGAGGTAGATAGATATCCACCAAGTCATGACATATCTGATCCATTAGAGGAGGCAGGAGCACCATAGGATGATGATGATGATGTTGGAGTTGGTGCGGGGTTTGGAGATTAGATGACTACCACTTGGGCAACACAAATGACAACCAAGGGATTAGAGGGTGGAGATGAAGAGGAGGATCCCATGGAGGAGGAGGAATATCTTGGAGATGAGGGAGTTGATGAAGAGAAAACTGAAAAAGGTGGCATAGTTGTGTGCAGAGTGAGATCTAGCTCATTTAGAGAGAGATACTACTCGTCAGGAGCGAGAGGTAGCTCACCAAGAGGTCCTATATTTTTTATGAGAGAGAGATTAGATGATGGAGCAGAGGGATTAGTATAAGATACAATGGGAGACCTATAGAGCTAGATTTGAAGATCTTGTATTGATCCTTACAGTAGAGTCAAGTCATGGTAAACTAGCTAATTCACAAGGATCTGCACAGATGGATCCTCTAGGTATTATGCCCTTGAGTTTATATACATGGAACTAATAGCATGAAGGTGAGATACTATGAGAATATAGTGGCATATAATTTTTTACATGGACATTGAGATATATAGAGTATCTAGCAACATGGTGAGTTCTAAGGGTATGACACAACACTATTAGGGAGTACTATGAGCATTGTGGCTCAGCCACTGCGAGAGGCGAGTCACATGTGGGAGGCAACTAGGCTCAAGGATTGATCCCAAAACTTCCAGCAGGAGGGGAGGGATTCGAAAATGTCTAATGCACAATTCAAGGATTTGGATGATGTATCTGCATTAAGACAAGACCCTTAGAGATCATGTTACATATGATGTATCAATATATTTTGGACTCGTGATATATATATATATATATATATATATATATATATATATATATATATATATATATATATATATATATATATATATATATATATATATATATATATGGTGATTTTTGGATTTTGACTCATGATGTGTTTTTTATCTCATGATTCATGGTTTTTACATGATGTTGATATTAAATGTAGATGTAAATGTTTTGATGTTGATTTATGTTTATGATATGATGGATGTTAAATGATGAATTTATGGGATTTTGATTTAGATGTACATGTTTTGATATGGATTAGATATAGATGTGATGGTTTATGGAAAGTTAGGTATTAATATGTCATGTTATGTGATAATGTAGATATGTATGAAAAAGTGTTGTATAGTTCTAAATGATGTGGTCAAAGTATGGATGATTGGGATATGAGTAATTTTGTAAAAAAATAAACACATAATCATGGATAAAATGGTTAGATATGGATGATGTGCTTGGTGTGAAAAATAATGCGACCTTAATGGAAGGAAACAAAAATGAGATAAAGGAAATGTAGTCGTAGCAAGGATCACATGAGGAAATAATTCTTAAAACTGGATTTAGAGGTAAACGAGAAAATAAGTCCACTTAAGGAAATGCACTTGTAGCCAATAACATGTGTTAACACATAACCATCGCTTATTAGTGATCGTAAGAGTCAGAATGCAAATTATGAAGGGTAAACCTAAAGACCTAATGTCGACACGACATAAGGGGTTTAGATGTAACTTGTACAAGACAAGATAAGTACTCCATAGGTGGATGTTCCTACGTCTATGCCCTAGCTCTTGGGTAATGGGACACAAACTGATCAATGCGGGAAGTTTTCTATAAATGAGAAAGTATGATCAATGTGAGAAGTGATTTATTAGGATGCTTTGATTTTGATTTTTTATGATTTTTTATTTTTGATAGAAGGTTAATAAATGCGGGAAGCCTTCACTGATAAGATACGAAGGGAGTAGTCATCCTTCGAGAGAGTGGTAAATAAATTTCTTTTATGCCCTTTTTTTTACTTTGAATTTTTTTTTCTCTCTTTTTTTTACAGATGGCAAGGATAATATATGCATGATAGCTATCATTTAAAGGATCGGTCTATACTTTTTGACATTTTCTTATGCTTTTATGAATAGTTTCCCTTTGATGGAGCAATCTGTTTGCTTTTGAATTTTATGGGTAAGAGTTGGGTATAGTTAGGTAGACCACTTATAAGGGGATAAAGTATGTACAAGTGACACCCATAGACCCTTAGCGTGGTTGCAGTAGGTAAATAAAATAGTAATGGATGTAATGATTATGGAGTCCTCATGAAGAAGGAAGAACCTATCCATAAGGAATATGCTATGAGTAGAGTTACGGTTCCCATATTCAAGGTCATAACTAGGAAAGTGATGGTAGACCACATAATTCCAAATCATTATGATGAAAGATGTAAATGTATAATAATGGATGGATGACCACTAGGATGATTAAGTGTGTGATGTTTAATATAATAGCATAAAGGTCACAATTGTAATGCATTACAGAGGTTCCATTTCTTGTTTACCATCAAGGGAATCCAAACGATAGGACCCAAACCCATACTTATGCATGATAATGTAATATCCAATCCACTAGGAAGAAAAATTTCCATGTTGACTTCTTTATAGAGTAGTGACATTTTGATTTAGAAAAATTTCACGGATGCTAAAGTCACGCTTAGATAATATGATAGCTTGTGGAAGATAAGATGGGGTGAAATAGATAAGAGGGGGTAAAATATTATCTGTTATCCTTCATATATCGAGGAAATGTGCATCATAGGTGAGATGAAGATGACCAAAACATTTGGGCTTAGGATGAGATATGGTGCCCCTACGATGAAGCATAAAGATAGCCACAAAGGTGGAATTAGATATGAGATGTAATAAAAGATAAATAGGATTGGATAAGATGGGATAAAAAATGGGTGAGATGAGGGATAAGTATATATAGATAATATTAGGTAAGATTAGATGAGATAATGTGGGGATCTAAGAGGAAGAGGAATAACCTCATAAAAGACCAGTCCTAGAATGATTGTGGAGATTTAAAGAAGTCAGGGTAAAAATAAATAGTGTCATTGATGTCCATGGGATGGTTAGATGAAGATGGATATGTGAGAAGACTAAGAGACGAGAAGTATATTATCCCTCAGCGAGAGATGTCGCATCACTTTAGGAAACTTAGATACAAACATGGACAGGAGCTAGTAGAACGTAAAACAAGATTGGGTAGAGATCATTAGAAGGAGGAGTGATGATGCATCTAGGATTTCGATTGGATATACTAATTGAGGATCATGAAGGTGAGGAGGATTAGTAATGTGGATGGTGTTGATGAAGAGAGGGGGACTCCCCTTAGGAGAAACATATATTTGAGGAGGGATTGCGATGAATGATTTAGGTGAAGAACCTGATTTAGATTCCTTAGGATATGAGAGTTTGATTGGAGGATTGGATTTGGATGTGAATGATATGGAAGGAAGAGGGTGATATTTTTGGACAAGAATATCATATTTCTTCATTAAACTATGGATGAGAGTTTGGAGGGCCTTACAATGTTTAGTGTCATGGCCCGAAGTGCGATGATAAGTACATACAATTTTAGAATTGAACCAAAAAGGTCTTGGAGTGTGTGGATAAAAATACTTGATAGGGGAAAGGGTGACTGCTAAGGTTTAGAGTAAGCGTTGAAAGATTTTCATATAAGACCCAATGGGGGTTGTTGAAGAAGAGGTCGTGGATGAAGTGGATTTGGGAAAAGTGAAGGAAAAAGAGGTGGTTTGATTTTATGATGCCTCATGAGAGCCTCTGGTTCAAATTTAGAGTTGGAAGGAGAGATGGGTATCTGTGATTTGGTTTTGATGATTTGGAACTTGGATGATTTTGAAGGAGGATTAGATCTAGAAGGAGGGTTAGATTTCTTGGATTTAGATTGGTTGATGATGGGTATCTTAGATAAAGGGCCTGGTCCTAAGATGGAGGAAGTTTCTCCCAAGAGTGATGATGTAACATTGGTTTGCTTAGGATTGGGAGGAGGGAGCTCCACCTTTTTGTGCAGGATGTGTAAGGGATTTTTGGATAGGTATGCCAAGGTTCTTAGACTTTGGTTGTAAGGATTTTCCTTTGGTAGGAATTATGAGGATTTTAACTAGGTGGGTTGTAGAGGTAGAACCATATGATGTGGATTGTATTCACGCTAAGGATATTGTATAGGTAAGGGGATTTTGAACGATGCATTTGACGATATCAGAATGGGTTACAAATCGTATATGTTTCAGATTGATTGGTGTAGGGGTGATTGGTTTTTTAGATAGGGTTAGAATACCATTTGTGGTTGTCTTAAGTGGGGGTGTTTATGTCATAAATGTTTCAAGGGGTATCATATATATACATGAAAATCGAGATGTAGATGTAGGTGTGGTTATGCTAGAAGATATGATTGGTGTGGAAGTGGGTATAGATGTAGGAATGGTATATGTTAATGAAGAATCATATATGATAGATTGGGATGTAGTGGTAGTGGGTATAGTTGAGATGGTTGTAGATATAGGTTGTGGAGATGCAATAATAGGTGTATTTGAGATTGACATAGATGTGGATGAAGGACTAGATGTGATAGGATAGGATGTGGTAGGTGTAGAGATAGATGTGGATATAAATGAGGTTATTGTTGCAGAAGTGTTTAAAGTAAAGGTAGATGTGGTAGGTAATGGGGTAGTGGATATAGGAAATAATGTAGGTTCTTGATTTATGGTGTTAATTGTGTGAGCATTAGGTTCATAAGATGTGGGGGTAGAAATTGATTTGTTGAAGGATGCTTATGGAATGGTTGTTTAGAGACATCAAGGGGTTGATTAGGTGATGTGTTAGGATTGTCTACTTGGAGATCCCATGACTTATAAGTTGTTGGACGTGGTCTTTGAAGGAAGGACACTTCTCAATGTCATGACCTTGGACTTGATGATACTTACAATAATTCCCCTCACGATACCATACGGGTTTGGGTCACAAGTCATCAACGGGTTGGATGGAGGAAGTTAAATAAGGTGGACTACCATCAACTTGTCAAATATAGAACTTTATGATTCCCCCAGTGGGGTATAGTTGGGAAGTGGTCTAGGAGATCTTTGTGGAGGCTCCGTGTGAGAAGTGGATGTGGATGAGGATTGAACCACAATGGTATTAGTGACATTTTTAGATTTATCAACATGTATGGAGGATTTGGTGAACTCAGGTTTGGGTTTGTTTGATCTAAGCTTAAGGTGTCCTTTCTCAAGGGCGCAAAGTTCAAGTTTTTGAGACATAATGAAATCCTCTTCAAAGTTTTGAAAATATTGAATTTGAAGAGTAGAGGAGATGTGATTCACACAAGACCATGAGAAAATCTCAATTAGTTCAGTTTGTAGAAGGGGGAGTGATAGCTGGTTTATAATGCTACACCATTGTGTGATGAAATTTGCAATGGATTCATCATCATATTGTCAAATGACATAGAGGTAGGTAATAGTGATCTTACGCACAATTTTGATCAAGAAGTGTTTAAGGAATAATTACGCAAGTTTAGTGAAGGTGAATAATGAGTGTTGGGGGATGTTATCATACCATTCCAATGTTGGGCCAACTACTGACATGGGAAATGTGCGGCGCATGAGATCTTGATCATGGGTGATAAGGTATCATGTATTTCAAAAATCTCTAAAGTTTTGTTGGGGATCCTCATTTATATTTAACTTGGAGAACTTTGGCAATTACCAATGAGGAGGATATGGTTTCATGGGACAAATGGATTGATGGGTTCACTGCAAATTTGTTCATATGAAAAAGTCGTATTGGATCCCAAAGTTGTGGCTTCAAGGTTAACCATTCTACTCAATAGCACTTGTAAGGGATCATTGAATGGTTGAGATGTTGAAGGATGAGATTGCGGTGCATATGATGTGGATGGGTTGGGTTGTTGATATATTTGACAAGTTTGGGGATGTGTTGGTGTTGATGGTTAATAAGGGGGAATATAATTAAGAGGTTGGGATAAAGCTTGATGTTGGGATATGGGGATGTGGTAATATTGGTTTGATTGGGTTGGTTGTTGTGAAATAGGAATGTTTGATTGATTTTTTATGGGGTTGGTTGGGATGTAATTAATAGGTGGTTGGGATATTTGAGTTGGTTGAGTGGGAAGTATGTATTGATAAGCTCCTTGATGAGGAGGTGGTTGATAAGTTTTCATTGATTCATATGGGTGAGGTTGTGAGATGATTACATTACCATGAATATGTGAAGTGGGGATAAGGGGTAGAGTTGTGTTATGTTGTGTGGATGTAGGAGGAAACAAATGAATTTCTTGAGATGGTTGAATATGCATACTAGTGACAGTAGTAAATGAAGTGGAGATAGTGTTGATATGAGGTAAGTTGGGTGGAATGGGATCCACCAATTGAATATATTAATGAGATTGAGGTATTGTGGAGGAATTCCAAAATAGGTAGTCATAAAGGGAGATAGGATTAACATCAAGGAATACCTGAAACTATGATAATCCATGAGGAATAGTAGGAGTTCTAAGAGTATTTGAAGGAGTAGGAGATGGAGGATAAGCTAGTCTAGAAAAATAGACTAAGGTGAAGTTTATCTAGAAGGATTAGTTTCAATATGAGGATCATTTAAGATAACATGGTCTTCATGAAGCGAGACCATAGAAACACAAAGTTGGGAGATCAATGATGTGGTATCAAGTTTAGAAGCTTATTGGGAAAGATCATTAGAATAAGGGATGTTATTAAATAAGGTAGATTGTTGAGTTGTCTTGGCTTGAGAAGGATTAATAACAAGGATGAAGTAGATAAACATTTTTTTATGTAGTTCATTAACAATCAAATCAAACAACAATTTTTTTATCATCATGATTATTAAAAGAGTGTAAGAAAAGAAAAGGATAAAATGGGAACCTAGGAAATGGTTGATTTAAGGCTGGTTTTAGGATGTTTTGGATTCAGAGTCCTCAATATACTTGAAGGTATGTGAGGCCTGAATTTGTATACAGTTTACAATACGGCTAGAATACCGTGAAAACTTTCCTAGTGGGTGATGAAATCCCAATAGTTCCACCTAGTAAGAAGTGTTTGGGTGTGTAAGTTGGTTTGTGTGTGATGAGGTGAATGCAATGTGTTAAACCCCCTTGTTAAACTATATTTTTTAAGAAAGAATGAATGGGTTCTTTGTAGATCCAAAAAAATATGGAGATTCGATGAAAACAACACGAAATAAAGGAAAGTACGATGTAAAAGGAGAAACTAAGAAAAAGAGGAATACATGGAATATACTTTTACTTTTTATTTGATCTTTAAAGAAAATAAGCAAGAACAATAAAATCCAAGAAATCCACAGTCCAATGCAAGCGAGAAAGCAAACACAATCTAATGCATGTTCTTTCCCTGCAAGGTTAGTAGAAATTAGAATAAAGAAGATGAAAATGAAAACAAATAACAAGACTCATCTAAAAGGGGTAGTTCCCACCAGGGGTTCCTCAATGTTGACCAAATTTTCCTCTTTCCTACTTAGATTATTGAAATAGTACTAAAGAAAATAAACTAACTTAGAATATGAAGGATTTATGGACCTTGAGATGGAATAAGGATGTGGACGAGCACAAATGATGAATCCTTCTCCGCAACAAGTGAAGTGACCTGTAAATCAAGATAAATCATCAGAAAAATATTGGATTAGTAGATAGATGGGAGGGTTTCCTGAAAATGTCATTCTTGAGAAGGAAAAACTTCCTAGGATGGATGTAAACCATTGATAAGATAAGATAAAAGTAGAGATTGATAAATTTGATGTAGCTAAGATCTAGATAATATGCAGTAAATTTGAGATAAAAAGAATACTAAAATGTGGAAATGTAAGGAAATAAAAATATGATCAATATGTATGGAAAGTAAATCAAACCTGCATGGGTCAATGACGACCTGAGGTTGTAGAGGGCTAGTCGATGACGATTGATGCTGGATGAGGGAAACTTGTAAAATAGACATGCAAGCTCTTGTTTGGTTGGATCTGAACCGATATAGATCTAATAAAGCACTATTCTTATCAACATGAACCTTCAGAAATGTATGAAACAAGAGGAAACAGAAAGGATGTATGGAAATTAATAAAACACATAGTAAATAATATGAAAATAGACCGATTCGACGGTGACTAGGATAGATCAGCGATGAGTAGGTGTTGGTAGAATGGATTTGGGATACCAGAGGGGAAAAATGATTGGATCTAAGACTGGATGGATGCATAATCATAAAACAGATGGCTGGAGATTTGGATGACATAGAAATTGATGTAATAGAGGTTGGGTCGACGACAACCATACAGGGTCGACAACGACTAGGGCTGAACTAGGGTTGGATGAAAAGAGATGGTTGAAATGAATACCTACAAGAAAAGATATATGACCAAGAAGATTGAAATTGATTCCTAGATGACAACTGAACCTGAACAAGATGTTAGTGGCTGATATAGATAATAAGATGACAATAATGAAGAAATACATGTAAAGATGAAAGAGATCTCCTTAAAAATCCAAAATGGAAGCACAAGATCTCTAAGATGATGATGAAAGTAGCAAGGACACTTCAAGAATGAAGGAAAGATCACAAGAGGGAGAAAGTCTCCAAAATTGCATCCTTGAACAAGGAGGGGTGAGGGTAGATTTATAGGGTCGACGACGACCCGAATGGTTCACTGCTGACTGCAGGGACTCATCCATTTGGGTGGTGGGAAAATGATGAGATCTAGACAAAGATCCCATAGGAAGTGAGATTAGGGTTTAGATGGATATGGATGAGCTAGGGTTTCATAGGGAAGATAAATGTGTAGGTGGATGGCTGAAATGAGTAAATAAATGCCATAGATGGGTAAAAATATTAAATGAAGGCCTAGAAAGAGTACAATTAACGATTTAGGGAGGATAAATAATTTAAATGAGGATTAAGGATGATTAAGGGTGATTAGCATAAATGAGATGAAATAAAGGGATGGTGAAAACTGGGATTAATTTAGAAGGGAAGATAAAATTCAAATGAGTGACCACAAGGAAAAGAGAGTGAATGCGCGGTGAAGGGTGGTGATACAAAAATTTGGTGTCTATTCTAGTATTTGGATGCTACAACACCATAGTCTATTAAAGAAACTAAGTTTCCATAAATCATTATGTATCCAAGTCACAAAAAATTGTTAGGTAGTTAATTCACCATCAAGTGTTAAGTAGCTAGGTCATAATCTAGTATTAAGGAGGATAAGTCACTATAAAAATTAGGTAGCTAAGTCACCATTAGATTGGTCACGGAGATAATATATGTTGATGCAATTGAGTACATGTCATAATTATGATTTAATTTAGGAGATGAAATTATACAAAGACCATGTAAATTTGATATAAAACTATAATCCATAATGACAAACCATCCCAAGTACATATACATCTATTAAATTTCATGTGTGAGCCTATAATATGTATCGAAGAAACATCCCAAGTCTATGAAAATTTGATAAATATATTGTAATGTGTAATGGTGAACCATCCTAATCCCATTTAAATTTGTTGATTGTAATGAATGAATCTATACTATATGACTATGAACCATCTTGAGTAAATAAAAAATTTGATACATGTTTTTAATGTGTAATGATGAACTATCCAGAGTCCATGAAAATATGATATAAAACCTATAATCTATCCTAAATAGTTATATGCGACCTATTTGAATACCATTAAATTGTCTACCCTATGGAAATTTGGCCATAATTTGTGTGAGCCTCTAGAAAATCCAACAATATACCCCTTCTTGAGACAATAGATGGTGCCATGTATCACTTAGCTCAAAACAGAAAGTGTTAGCTATTAAAAAAGTATAATTGAATCATTTTAAATGCGAACCATATATATCATGGGTAAGTGCAGAAATATGGGGGGCCAAAAATAATCCAAAATTTTGATTTGAAGAGAAACACGAGTGTGTTTCAGAAAAGCACATTTGCCTTTTAAATTACCAGGATTGGTAATTACCAAGCCTAGAACATGCACGTACTATAACACGCCCGCGTTCCAATTAGAAATGTTATATATGTGCATTTTGGAGCTATATATTTACAAAATTAGATTTTCATTTATTAATCTTTAAAATTTATTATTTCTTATACTTTAAATTTATTTTAGGAAATATAAGAAATTAGGGTCACTCTGCACCTTATGGAACTAGTCTCACAACTCCATAAGTCACGATTTAGAAGATAGATTACCATATTCGAATTTGGTCAATACATAGGTATTTTTCAGCAATCAACCTAAAGATTTTAGGGTTTAAATTCTACAATAGATATCTATTTTGGGAAAGAATATAGTCATTATTTAGGTTTTTGGGCCTTCTAGATTAATTATTGACTTTTACAGGAGTTTTAAATGTGTCAAAACCATATTTTTATAAACCTCACAACTCCCAAAGGTAGCACTAGTTTCTCAAATATATGTACTTATAAAATTCCTTATAACACATAACAAATCAAAGCACATACAAGTTGTTGGAATAATTATCATCAATGTCAAAGGAATCTAGTAGTAGCAAAAAAATAGATTGATGGTAGAATTGATTGTCATTGATGTCAAAGGTTCAATGTCTATCATTCGGAGCTGAGTTGGCTACAAAGGTCATCATTGTGAGCTTGTTTTACAGTTGTTCTAGAGCTCTGTCATAATTATTATCTTCTAGATCTCGTAGTGTAGCTCGTTTGGATATTATTCATAATGTTTTGATGTCACAACCATTTGATATGGCCAAATTTTTTTTGGCATTGATGTTTAAATTATAGGTTCACCCAGGTCTTAAGAGAAAATGAAGATATAAAGGTCATGGCATAAAAGGAGTTTTAGTTGAAAAGAAAAGTGTGTCAGAATTTAGAGAGATGAAAATAAGGGAGTAGAGCGAGTCATGAGTCTAAGTAGAAGTAAAGAAACATTATGAATATGCATCATTAAATCCCGAACAAACTTATGAAGGAGAGAGGACCAAAATGGAGAAATAATGAACTGCTGAGTGGATTGTGTGATAGAATGTGCTTGTGAGGAGAAACAACAAACTGTTATGAGAAGAAAAAAAGGACTAAATAATGAAGATATATCAAGAATATTTATAAAGAGGAAAGAAGAGATTTATCTCTTAAGCTTAAAAATTGAGATGGCAAATCACTAAGGAAGAGATGTGATGGAGAAGAAAACAATTTTACAAGGAAGAAGGAAACAACAATGATAGAACTCAGAAGAAAAGGTATTTGAAATGAAATAAAAAATAATAAGTGAGTGAATCATGAGTGAATATAAGTGAGTGGAGTAAATGTGACAAGGCATGCAAGTGCATAAAGGAGAGAAATTGTGTTTTCTGTGGAAAACGAGTGAAGTGTGAGTAATGCGGGTGTGTGAAGCTAACAAGAGGAGTGAAGTGTGAACTGGTGTGAATGGATAATGTGATATTATTTTGTGAGGACAAATTGGAAACTTGTGCACATCGATGAGGTTACACTCTAATGGTAATGAACAAGCTCAAAGTAATCAACAAGTGTAATTGAACAACAAAGAAAATCATGAATAGAAGAACATGTATACTCATTCTCATAGATAAAAGGAAGGGTACATATGGGAGTGTTATGTAACTCTTGTTCCTAAACAGTAATTAACTCCATGAGGGAAGGTGGAGTTATAATTCCTAATATGGAATGTAAATCCTATTACGCTAATGTTGCATACGACAATGAAAGATTTTATGACAGAATCTGTCACATATCATATAACTCCTTTGAATTATGATCTCACCTAAGTGAGATGAATCACCATGTGAGGTGGAAAAGACCTTGAGTGATGACAAGGAAAGTCACATACACCAACACCCCCTTCATCAAAGATAAGTAAAGGTCATAGCAAGTTAAAAAATAAAAGAGGACTCCCATAGAAAACTAAGAAAGATGTGTTATATGGGTCCCAACAACTAAAAGATTAATAAGGTACCCATGCAAAAACTATATCTTATTAGAAAGGAAGAAGAGGAGAAGAGAACTTTAAATCCCAAAGAATATGGGTAGTTGCAGAGGACCTCACCCCAAGCAGAGAGTGTAAGTGAAAGAGCTTAGATTCAGTGAAGGGCTTAGTGAAAATATATATAACCTAATCAGAAGTATGACAATATTGAAAGTTGATGTCACCATGTATCAACAGTCTGAAAATACTATAGCCTGAGGAAGATTTATGATGATCTAGATCATTGGCCCAATCAGAGTTTTTATATCCAACCAAATCAATATTTGTCCCTCCTAAATAGTGAATACTATTAGTGTGAGTGCCAAGAATATAGTGAAAGATCCTCTTCGCTTATTTTCAATGCAACTCATGCAGATCTTGCGTAAATCCAGACATGATCCCAAAAAAAATGAAATATTTAGATGACTGTGAGTCAGGTAAATCAAGCTCTCCACCAACTATCGATAAAGGGTACCATCAACCATAAGAGTAGAGAAATTATAAACCAAATTAACCCCAAAAGGAAGGGAGTAGGAGAAGGCTTACAATTAGACATGTGAAATTGAGAAAAAAAATCAAATAAGTACTTACGTTGCAAAATCACAATTCCTGAGTCAAACTATGAAATCTGAATCCCAAGAAATTAGTGAAGCAAACATAAGTAAAACATAGATAATTTTTTGGCTAAGGAAATCTTCAAAGAATCAATGGTTGAGGAAGAGATGTCCGTGATAAAAAATTCATTAACATAAAAAACAAGGATGAGCATGGAGGCATCCTACAACATAATGTAAACATTAGGGTCAAAGTGACATGTAGTGAACCCTGATGCAAGTAAAAATGAGTCCATCTTAGTGTATTAAGCCCAAGGGGATTTTTTAAGGATATAAATAGACTTATTTAACTTGAAAATGAATGAGGGATTATGGACATAACCCAGAGGTTGTTCAATGTAGATCTCTTGCTCTAAGTCCCCATGAAGGAAAAAAATCTTAACACCCATCTGGTGGACTTACCATCTATTCACGGCAGTGATGGTGAGGATCATTTGTATGGAATTCATCTTATTAATAGGAGAAAAGGTTTCCAAATAATCAACCTTAACTACCTAGGAGAAATCCTTAGCTATAAGTCACGATTTATACTTCTCGATGTTCCTATTTGCACCATACTTTGTTCAGTAAAACCAATTACACCAAATGATTTTTATTCCTTTTGAAATATGGGTGAGATACCAAGTATCATTCTTCATGAGTGAGGAATACTCTTTATCGATGGTATAATCCCTCTCAGGATTCCTAGAAGCCTCATGTAACAACTGAGGGTCAGACACAAAGGAGAAGAAGGAGGGGGGTCTAGTGAACTCCGAGTGAGTCTGTCTCTCATTCAAAAGATCCACCATATACCCTTTAGTGTTGTAAAAAGTATTCCTAGCCCAACGAGGACAAGGAGGTGAGTCAGGATTAGAATCGGTACATTCTTCACTCAAGAGACATGGGACATAGTCATCATCATCACTATCATCATATTATAAAAATTATGAAGCATGAGGGTCAAGAGGATACATATGATTAGGTGGAGGAGGAGGCCCAACATACTCATCATCAAAATAATAAGAATCAGAATTAGAGAAGGTCACAAGGACCCCAATAGGTGTACAAGTTGAACTTGAAGATGACTCATTGCACTTCACACTTCTCTCAATATAAAGTTGATGAGTAGTAGGGTTCAACAATATATATCCCTTCATACCATTATGATACACTACAAATATGTAAGGTCAGGACTGTGGTTTTAGATCCTTGCATCTCTTTTTGGGAATTTGGGCCATAACATTGGATCTAAAGACATGAAAGTGTTTGACATCAAGTTTACTTCCAAACCAGGATTTAAAAGATCGTATCGTCCCTCTTACGTTCTTATGTGGAAAAAAATTATGAATGTACCAAGTGAAGTTCACAACTTTATCCCAATACTGTGGAGGAATATATTTCGAGTGAACCATACAAGTGGCCATCTCCTTAAGCATTCAGTTCTTTCATTCTAAGATTTTATTTTGCAAAGGGATTTACGAAACTATGTGCTGCAAAGAAATACCTTTAGAGTTGCATAACTAATTGACCCTGTTACTCATATGTTCACCTCCATTTTTAGTTCAAATAAAATCGATAGATATTTCATCCTATTTCTCAATAAAAGACTTAAAGTGTTGAAAGTGATTAAAGAATTCATACTTTTGTTTGAGAAAATAAACCCAAGTATAATCTAAAAAATCCTCAATGAATGTAAGATTGTAGAGGGATCTAGTAAATGAAGGAGATGGGAATGACCTAGAAATGTCACTATGAACAAGATCCAAGTGAAGAGATGCTCGCAAGGATTTTCCTTTTCCAAAAGTTTCTTCGGTGTGCTTCCCAAGTGAAAAAACCTCCCAAGTACCCTTAGAAAATTTAACGCGGGGTAACCCCTTGACCATCTCATTTTGGCTCCATTGCTCAAGGTAACGATAGTTAAGATGACAAAAATAATCATGCCACAGGTTGCTAACCTCATTTGCATGAGTGATCAAGGTAGTGGGCATCGAATCAGAAGTAAATTAGGAGAAGGTATACAACCATATATGGTGATTTTCCTTTCCCTCAGCCATGATGGAGTTAAAGTGAAGCTCACATATAGTCATTGAGTTAGGACCAATTCCACTCACATTCCTTCACCAAGGTGAGTGATTTGGAAAAATGATAGGAGATTGGTAGAGAGATTAGGAACACTCAACACTTGGTTAAATGTTCCACCATCCATATCTACTGATCCGCTACTGAAAATCAACACTGTAGTATCATCACCCAATGTAGTTTTGGAAATTCCATATGGCTCGAGGTTAGAAAATGCAATATATGAAGAGCGCATGTGGTGCGAGGAATCAGAGTCAATGATCCACATTGATGAAGGAGCTACTCTAGGTACAAAGGCCTTTCCTTTCTTATTCTCAGATTTAGACTCATTTTCTTTAGAAGACTTGGCCTTGGGAGCATTTTATTTGATCAACCCAGGAACACCTATTCCATTTTTCTCAAGTAAATGATATAGGTGATCTTTTTTTTTCTCATACACTGATGTTCCTCATGAACAATATTCTTGAAATAGGGACACTTACAGTTTTCCATCTTCACTTTGGGCTCAGAAGAAGAAGCATTCATGCTAGATTTGGTTTTGGTTTCCTTCTTCGGTTGGTACTTTTTATCTTACTTCTTTTCTTATTTCTTTTATTTTTCCTTAGTAGTACGTGCTATAAGAGTGTGTGAATTAGATTTGAGTGTACCCATTTGAATCAATTAGTCCTATTATCGAATGAGTTGGGAAGAAAAACTGTGAAATGAGGACATTTTCCAAGAACTACCTAGTGCTTATTTTGTGGCATGGAAAATCAAAACGAAGACGAAGTATTCAAGTAATAAATTAGAAATAATTGACAAGATCAACTAGAATTTTTTTTTTTATCAACTCCAAATTCCTTTAACAACAATCTAGAGTGAAAAAACCTTGAGAAGAAGGCATGTAGGTTATCAAAGTTACTAGGAGTTCATCCTAGTAGTTCATTCTCTAACTCATGTGCTCTCAAATCATCTTGCTTCTTGAACATATAATCAAGAGTTTTTGAGGCTCCATCAGGTGTTGAGGAAGTCTCGATATGGAAGAGAAAGTCAAGAGAGATGGACATACAAAGAAGACCCAAGGATTCATCACAAATATGAAACCACCTAGATTTTTTGGGTTAAGAAGTTGGTTCTTTATCTAATACCATGGTGACATGAAATAAACCTTTACTACATAATTCCATAGCCATTATATATCTCCATTCAAATAAATTAAATGGTGTGAGAAAAGGTATTGAAGTGGTATTCATCATGAAGAGAGAGAAAGACGGAATGTGGAAAGAAAAGAAGCACACAAACACCCCAAAATAATATTTTTTATTCCCCCTGTTTGTGGTACTTCATACTTTAGTGTGTAGATTACAATAAGGTGTAAATTTATGTCGTGAAATAGTCAGCCACTCACCTTGTAAGCACCATAAAAACAAAAAAGTGTGGAGACCACAATCAAGTTTCAGCGATTGCTACAGTTTCACACTGAAGAAAGCATGAAATGATGCAAAAATAGGAGAAGGGGAGAAAAATATATTCCTATCTGAGAAATAATGGCTCACATCACAAGAAGAACTCCCTTACTATAAGGCTATGGTGAACACACTCATTATCCCACAAACAATAAAAGGAGTGAATACAATGTAAGATACAAATTGAAATGAGTATGAATATTTTCATGGAAAATATAAAGCATTTGAGGGTGATGTCTGAAAGTATTGAATATGTTTGAAGTAATTTATGAAAGTTTAGGGAAGAAAATATCATTTAGGAACAACTTGTGCAAGACCTTATTTTCTAGGTGCAGGGAATGAATGTTCCAACAGTAAAATTTGACTTCTCTAGATGATTATAAGAGTTACAAAAGGAGTTAAGAAGAAAAAAAAAAGGCATAAGAAAGTTATCATAATCCTCTATAAGGTATATGTATACATCTAAAATGTCAACATGATTAATTACGATTAATTCATCCTGTAAATATCCCAACATCATCCATATAATAATTAATCACAAGATTAGTTATTATTAATCTATTTTATCATTTCCCCCATTTATCATCCTTTATCATTCATCGAATATTTCATTATTCCATTATTAATCCCTTTTATTCATCCAATATCCCATTTTTATCATTAATCGGTTTTATTTCATTATTTCATCATATTATCCTATATAATCCCTATTAATAAATTATAGGAATTTAATATTCCTATATCTCTCCAACCACCTAATCTACACATCCATACACCTAGCCTTTCCATCAAATAACATCCCTAGTCATAGTTATTTAACCTAATCTAATCATAATATAATCACATCCTCACAACTCTAAATCTAGAGGCTTTTAAATCTAGAAGCCTCTCTAACATTCTCCTTCCATTGAATTTTTAATTCAATGGAAGATTCTTCCCTTAATGAAATTTGAATTTAAATTTCTAGAGCCTTCCACTCTATAATCCTCTAATCCTCACATGCATTCTCCACCCTTAATCCAAATCCACACAACTTCATCTTAGCCATTGAATCCTCCGCCCATTAACTATAAATTGAGCTCACCTCCTCCATGAGAGATAGCTTGGAATATCTTGGAAAATATTAAGAAATATATAAACAAACTTTACCATTTTCTAGCTTCAATCATCCAATATATAAAATCCTTCTTCAATTTACTCTAATCAATTCATCCTCTTCATCAAGCAAATCCAAGTAAGATCAAGGGAGAGTTGTTGCTCGTGTGTCTCCACTAACATCTGAAGCAATCAAAAATTAATCAAGATAAAATCCAACACATCAAAGGAGCAGTTATGCAATCTTGTAGGTAAGTGTAGGTATAATCTCTCCCTCCCTTTTAATCCATTTCTTTATTAAAGGTTTTGTTTGAGAGGACTAGATTTAGGAATCATTTGGTTTGTTTTTGGTTTCTAACTTTTATCTAATATTTTATTGCATTAAATTTTGGTGCCCACCATGGGGCTTACGCCCCAAAATTTTAATTATTTTTAATAGCATTCCATATTAAAAATAAGCTTTGCAAATTTGGAGAAGTTTCATTAAGATTTATGCCTTAAATTTTGAATTTTTGTGATTGTGTTATGTTTCAGCAAATTTTACCTATCAAACAACACTTGTGTACATAAAAAAATTATTTTGGATGGAATTTTAACCTCTGTGGTTGCAGGGATATAATTCAACACTTTTGTGAAACTCGTGGTGCATTTTTTCATGCTTTAGCGCTTTTACTTAACATATCAGCGCCTTTGTGTCTATTACATTTTTTTTGTGCAGGTTCAACGGCTTTGTGCATGCAACAATGCGTTTGACCATATTTTAGTGCGTTTGTTAATGTAACAATGTTTTTGTGTCCACTAACCTCTGTTTGTGTAGGTTTAATGCTTTTGATCATAGAGTGGTGTGTTTGTTAAAATATTAGTGTGTTTGTGATAAAATTAGCGTTTTTTTTTCACACTGGCCTCTGTTTGTGTAGGTTCAATACTTTTTCTCATAGAGTAGCGTGTTTGCTAAGACATTAGCACATTTTCTATAAAATAGGAACTTATATTCAAACTAATATATGTTAGTGTAGGATTGGATCATTTTTTTTAACTTTAGCTCGTTTGACTTGAAACAACATGTTTGACTTGTAACAACGCGTTTTCTATGATATCAATTTTTGCATTAGTATTAGCCAACTAATCACACCCTTTGATATTTAGTGGTGTTTTGCAGCTTCTTACATTTTTTTTTTGTAATATGGGGAAAATATATCAATTTTAATATTCAATTAGTATTTGCCTAACACTTGTGGTTGCAGGACATTGTTCATCTAAAAAAATATTAACCCCTTGTTTTGCAGCTTGAATGGTCCTAGAACGTTGGGGTTTGAAACAAAATATTAATCCTTTGTTTTACAGGCCCCCTTTTTGAAGGCCCCCATCATAAAAAAATTATCATTAATTTTTATTGTTTTGTGTGTATTTTCCTTTTGTAATTTAAGTTGATGCTTTTTTTAACCCAAAGATGACACTGTGTATGCTCTCCTCTCGCATCCTATGATGATCTTGAGGGTCAAAATCAATTAGTATTCTCTCCCTTTTTCATTTTAAGGGGGTAACATGGCGTGGAAGTGACATCTATGCACTTACCGTAGTCCTAGGGGTCTTATTTATGTGGGATTCACCTCCACGCATGTAGACACACCCCATGTTCCAGTGTGGTATACAAATTCTTGGTCAATTTTCATTATTGGCTAAGTGCTTTCTTGTTTAAAGAGTGACGTGAAGTGAGGGGATTCCACATCCCAACACCCAGGCATTATACAAAATCCTTGCAACATGGACTTGGGTCCCATGTAACAAAAGGTATATTGAGGACGCTCTTGAACTCGTGCATCCTAAACTAAGAAAACTCTTGGCCACATATTGAGCTGTAGTACAAGGAGGCTGTAATCACAAAGATTACTTGCTAGCCAATTGTGGCACCATCATTGGTGTGTGGTATTGAAAGAAGGATACAAATTGATTACAATCCCACTATCTAGTTAGGGTTTGTGTTGAATGTTTGTTGCTTTCTTGTGAACACCCTTAACCATCCCATAACATTAAAATATTAATCAATCAAACATCATAATAATAAACATCCTTTATTGAATGATCCTAATCCTAATCCCATTACCATCCTTAATCCATAATCCTAATCCAAATCTAATCCCCCACACATCCTATCTAACAATGACCTTTTATCTTTAATCCCCATCCCTTCCAAACCAACATCCAAACTCCTACCTCTTCTTAAAATCCATTAACCAAGATGATTAACTAAAAATGTAATATGGGTACTATTTAATCTCAGTTACAAAAAACTATAAATAAAGTAAGTAGATATTGTAAATATATGCAAAGATGACCCAAAAAACTATATAAAAGGAATATGCTAAAGCTAATATGTAAGATAAAAGAAGAAATAACTCAGCTAAGTAGAGGAGCTTGTTGGACAGTGTCACAGAGGTGACTGTAGAAACTGAAAGTAGGAACGAGCATGCAGAAGCCTCGAAAAGTATGGATCTAGAGTATTTGGCTAGAATGGGGCTCCTGAAAAGGGAATGGGGGTGTCTACAGGTGCTTTGGTCTACAAAATGAGCACCTTGGTTTGTGCAAAATCCCTAAAATTGATCTTCACAAGTTTGACAGATGGTCTAAAACCCTCGCTGTCTATCGCATTAGCTTCACTGCACTGCTTTAGATGTCACTGATATTCCAAGATGATGAAAATACCTGCAAAAGACCAAGGAGTATCAAAGCCCTAAAAATAAGAATGAAAATGAATGGGTCAGACTGACCTTAGTTGCCACAACAGTGGGCTTACTAACTGAGCACTTCATTACATTTCAGACCCAAATGTAGTTTTGGTGAGTGTGTGCATAATGTGCCATAGGTGGTCTTGTGCTAGTCACATGTTGTGAAGTAGTGAATAATAACTACATGTAGAAAATGTAATAAAATGTGTGCATGAAATAGAATATAATCCTCCCCTATGTTGTTTGTGATGCAGATGACCTAGCCTTGTGCCTTGTGATGGACCTATGTGGATGGACGTGATATCCAATGTAATAGATGGATGCAACTCTATATGGACGATAATAGTGATTAGTGCTTGGTCCCTCATTATTTTCTCATAACTGTATATTTATAGGGTTATCTTGATCTAATTTTGTAATTAGCCTTGAAATGGCCAACTACCAACAAGATAAGAAGCTAAAATGGCTAAAAAGAGCCCAAAAAAGGTGGGAAAGATAAAAAAGGATTGAGGCGGCCATGGTGGGACCAGGGCATCCATGGGTGCCCTAGTACTAGCCTGGGCACCCTAGTCAAGAATAAAATAACTGAAGATGACTGAAATAAACCGGGCATGTGGGTGTAAAAGGTTGAGAATGATGAAATAAAATAAAACAAGATGGTGGAAGGAAGGGGATTAATTAGTACTTTATTCACTCAAAAACCCTCTAAATAGTACTATGAGATCAAGAATAAATAATGTCTATAGTACATAATTTTGTGTCTACATTTCCCCCCAATTTATGTTGGTGAGCGTAAAGCTCAGTAACATAAAGTAAATAAAGATGCGTACATGATGCCGATGTAGAGTAACAAAGAAGGTGTGCTAAAAGACTAAAAAAAGCATGGAATGACAAAAAGATGATGGAGTGTGGAAACTAAAGATGAAAATGTGGAAAAAAATTTATGAGAGTGAACCTAAGGTGAAATGCATGTGCTGATGCTGATGTGTGTAGTATACTTGCGTGGTTAGTATGAAAAGTGTGCTACCACGAAGTGTTGTTGTTGACACCGTTATTGTTGTTTTCCCCATTTGACTGCTTGTTTCTTATATGAATGGACCTGCATGGAGAAAATGATCAAGTAGTCAAATATATATGTATATGTGTTTAAAGAAAAATGTAAAATACACATGTAAAAGTAAAGTACACAAAATGAAAAGTGTAAATGGAACATGTGCACCTGATCCATATCAAGAAAAGAGAGTGTAGAAGGATATCTTATATTGTCATGGCTTTTTGGGTGATCCGAAGCTAAGGCCAAAGAAGTATAGGGAGGAATTACTTTATGTCCTCCAACCTTTAACTGTTTCCTTGAATGTGTGTGATGATATCTCTGTATTGTCTTGGTTTTTTTGGTGATCCAATGTCGGTGGTAGAATAATTACTGGGAGGAACTCCATTGTATCCTCCAACTGGTAACTGATTCCTTGAATTCTAAGGAATCCATGTCTTGTAAAAGCCATTGTGTATGGAGTTCATAGATTGGTATGAACTCACTCACTGTATGTAAACCCACAATGCTAAGGGAGGAAAGTGTACTGAACTGAACATGTGTAAACACACTATGTAAAGTGTAAAACCCCCAAATGATGTACCCCCCTCTTTGGGGGCCCATGCGACATTGATGATAGGAGAAATCAACCGCAAAAGAGGACCAACCGCATGAAATTTATGCCCTACAGGGGGAAGGGAATGTTCTTGAAAGAAACCAAGGCACACACAAATAAGGATGGCTGGCCTAAGAAAAGTATTAATACGAACAATTATGTATGTGAAAAGACAATATGTAATCTACACAAATAGTGTAAAAGATACCAAACAGAGTAGTTATTAACCAAAATAAGCTCCCTCTTATTTTGGGTTAACATAATCCTCTTTGTGCCTCAGTCAAAATTTCACAAGTTTTAGGCACTCAAAGAATTTCTGGTAATTTCTCCATCAAATAGAGAATTTCTTCTCGTTTCTAGAAAGGTAAAGAACTCCTCTTAACTCCTTGTATTTCTCAAGTTATGACTCGGTGGAGTTATGGAGGAAAATTTTCCCAAGGTGGACTTGTGGAGCTTGGGAGAGAGTTTTGCCAAGGAATTTTGGGCCTGCAGAGTGGGGAAAGAATTTGAGAACTTAGCACTTTTTGGGTTAAAAGCCTAAAAGTCATTGGCACTCCCGCGAGCCCGCAAAGGGAAACAAAGTGAAAATTTGGCTAAGTCCCGAAAGGGACACATGGCATCATTTTGTGCAAAGGTGCTAAGGCGGACTGGCGGAGGAGTTTGGGGACTTGGAAATTTTCACTAAAAGAGTTTCTAAGTCAAAATTGTGGCTGCATCTCCGAAGGAACCCAGAATCGACACGTGGCGGGCTGAAACCAGTAGCGGGCTGGTGGGCCTTTGGAGGCAAAATAGATTTTTTTCCCTTTTTATGAAAAAGGTGGAAATGGGAAAAAAGGAGCCTCTACCTCTGCCGACCCCAATGGATGCCATGTTATCAGTGGATTTTCGGGGGAAATGTGCCAAATTTGCTCGAGCTATTTTTTTGTAGAAAATGTAAAGGAAATACTCAGAGAGCCATATCTTTTGGTCCAGAGCTCCGTTTTTGACAATCTTGGTACCAATGGAAAGATATATAGATTATCTTCATCATTGAGTCTTCAATTTTACATTTTGGTGGAGATTTGTGGGATAAAATTTCAAAATGCAATTTGGCATGGAAAAAAACGCAGAACCAGTTTTCAACCACCAAATTTAATGAAATTTGGGTCTTTTCTCCCTCAAGCAGACAAAATATGTTGGGGAATGAATTTTGCAGATGGATCCTTGACTTTTATACCCAATTTTTTAAATGTTGTCAGTGGTTGGAGAAGAAGATTTGATTTTTCATGTTTTCCTTCTCTTCTCACATTTTTTTCTATAAAATGTAACAGATGCATCATTTCAAGAAGTTAGTTAGTGGTTTTTCACTCTTCTTCTCCACCTCCCTCTTCTTTTCTTCCCTAGGGTTGAAAATGGATTGGAACCTCCTTTCCTGCTCTGTAATGGCATTTTTTTTTCCTCTTTCCCGTGAAATGGTGCACTATGTAAATCTAGAGAAATAAATACATGTTTTTGTGATGCATTTGTCCATCCTTTTCTCATTTTTGGCTGTTTCTTCTTGGATCTCATTGTTGCATGGCATTTGTGCATGTTTGAATGTGATTTATAGGTTTTAGAGCTTTGTTTTTAGGGATTTTGGAACATTTTCTGTGTGAATTCCATCTCTTTTCTTTGATGTACTTGTCCATCCTATCCATTGCTCACCTCTTTTTTTTTCCATTACAGTTTTGATAGATGATCAACATTTTCCTTCTCTGGTGTATTACCGTTTTAATGTAGGCTCAATTTTTTCTAGTTTTCTCTCTCCTTGTCTCCTTGGAAGTTAGATTAGGATTATATTAGCTTGCCTGCACTGGAATAACTTGTTGTAGGTTGTTTAGGACGAGGAACCAGCCTTCTCTGGAGGATCATTCCCATTTGATAGTTCCACAGCTTGAGGAATGGTCCAATGTTATGCAAATCACACCAAATGGACCTTCCTTAGAAAAAAAGATCCATAACTCATTTGGGGGTGCTATGATTTTACACTAACAAAAGTGTAAACATGCAAGAAGACAAGGAAGCCACATAAAGTGCATCTCAAAAATGATACATAACTTAGGATGTCATAAGACACACAAGGCTATCATGGCCACAAACAACAAACAAATGTGCACACAAAACATAGGGCAAAGCCCACAAACAAGAGAAAACAATAACAAATAATGTAACAAATAAGTATGGAAGAAAATATTCTTACATAAAAAATGTTGCACATGAAGCACCCGTTAGCATGTAAAATAGATCACTGAGTATGTCAATAAATTGTATAACCAAGGAATGTAAAGTGCTAAGTATAAAATGAAACAATAACACCTATGAGTGACGAATGTGGATGCCCCTAGTGACCAGTGTAGGAAGGGTAGAAGGCGAACATCCATGCTGCGTATAAGAGACCTGTATCTGCGATCACCACTATATATTGACATGAACGTGCATGTGTGGATGATATAGACAAATGAAATATGTGTAAGCTAACTAGAATGTGTAATAAAGTGACCATGAACAAATACAAGTAAACAAGAGTAAAAATGACTATAATATGCATTATGTTGTGGATGGATGGAATGGAATGCAAGATGGATGATAGGAGCCACTTGCCCCACAAATGAATGAAAATGTATGCAATGAGGTTCATTTTATTTTCCCCCTCAACAGTCAAGAATGAACTGTAAATGAGAGTACATTATCGGGAAATGGTTGAAGTGTGTTGTGTGTCTAACTTGCTGTGGTGAAATGTGTAGGTGTTGTGATGAGATGCGACCTAGTGATGATGTGTGCATGAACCCTATAGCTGAAGTTTATATCACAACCAGATTGAACATATAAGTGATGATGTAGCCTAAGCGTATATCACTATAAGATGAATGGATGAGTGATGATTTATCCCTAAGCGTATATCACTACAAGATGAAAAGAGGGAGTGGTGATGTAACCTAAGGTGTATACCACTACAAAATGATAGAATAGGTGATGATTTATCCTAAAGTGTATGTCAATAGACTATAAATGTCGCATGATGAAAGGTTAAATAGTAAATGAATGATGAGTGTAAGGTCCATTTGATTTGTAAACCCTTGGAAGTCGAGTATGGACTAAGGAACTAAAGTGCATCATATGGTGGTGAGTACTGTGCATAGAAGACAATGTAGTATATGTAATGATGAAATAAGACCATGTAATGAGTATAATGTGTAATGTATGATGTATAAGATGTAATGTACAATTTATACTAAAATTAGTATGTATGATGAGTAATATGGAATGCTGTATGCAAGTATGTATAATGAAGACTAGTATGATGTAAGATGTGCAAATGTCAAAATGTTGTAGATGAAATATATAATGTATTGTGTATAACACATAGTATGTGAGTAGATGAATCATGAAAGACCTATAGTGTAGTGGGTGGGGTTCATGTGTAGTAATCCTCAAAATTCAAGTGTGAACTGAAGCACAAGAGTGTGTCATCAGGTAATGGTCGATGCTAGAACGTGTGATGAAGATGTCTGTATGAAAATGAAAAGATGATAGATGCTAAGGTGAGTAGGGGGTGTAATAGATGAAATGGCCCCCAAGTATATATGAATGAGTAAACTAACCAATGATAGTGAATAATAAAGGTCAGTCAATCTATGTATATGATGATGATAACACATGATGATAAGAGGTAGGAATAATGATGCTAAGGGAAGGTATGTGAAAAATATTGGAGTATGATGTAGCACTATGGAAGGATGTGAATGAATGATAATGAAAATATAAGAAATGTGCCTATGATGATATAATGATGAGATAGGGGGATTTAAATGCTATTCCCCTAATGTATGCATCATTAAAAAGGCTATCATGTATGATTGTCATGGTGTGCATAGGAGATCATCACACAGATGACTGTCAGTGATCCTCTAGACTGACTTGGTCCTCTGACTCAGTATTATTGTCGAATGGATAAGCATTGGTAACTTGATAAGAAATAGTGTCTCTATGCTGTTCGATGGTGATCGCAAGTAATGAGTTTTTTGCCATTAAGGCATAAATTGTACATGTCCATAGCATATTCCTCATCCACAGGTGAATGGAGGAAGTGGAATTAACCGTGTGCATACCAACAAGTGATATTTTTAGTGTATCCTAGGAAAGAGCTTTTAGTGTATCCTAGGAAAGAGCTATTGCAAATGAAACATGTCCAAAGGGCATAGGAAAATATATGTCTATATGATCAGGATCTAGAGTGCCCACAATAAAATCAAGACAATATTACCCTAATGTAAGTGGTGAAGATAGAGGAGTGCATGTAAGAAATATCGTGAGGTGATAAATACATAAACCATTAGTGGTAGTGATGGTACCCATAATAAAGATGAGGAACATATGGTGTAGGATAGAGGTCCTCAAAAGTAAATCCTAAACAAGCCAAACCATCATGTGTACATATAGTTTCATCACACATAGGATCAAATGGAATATGTTCCCAGTATGAATTATTCATGAAGAATGTGCAAGTAAATGGTGGGTTTGCTAAGGGATGTTACATGTGAAGGTGTATGTGATAGAGTGACGTCTATGGACTGGACAAGTGTTTGATAAGGAATCATAACAATAGTAGTAGTAGGAGGCACAAAACAAACTACATCTATCACACAAATAGTACCATCACGCGGTGGCAAGTGAGGTGGTTCTTCTCAAGGTTGAGACTCATCTATAATATCTATGTGGAATAGGAATGGCGGTATTAGGATCCCTATCACAATAATGAATGGGGTCACGGTCACACAAGACAGTATACTCAATGCTCTCATGTAATAATATTACACAATTATGGATAGTAGAAGTGACAGCTTGTATGGCATGAAGCCATGACCTACCAAGTAGATAGTTGTATAAGACTAGGAAATAAACAATGAGAAGGACAACGTGGACATTTTTTGGACCAACGGTAATAGGTAATGTAACGTGGCCGAGACATGGGCGGATAGAACCATCGTAAGAATGAAATGATATAAAATATGGACTAACGTCATAGGCAGAAAGACATAAAGCTTCAAGGAATGACATAGGACATAAGTTAAGTTCAGATCCATTATCAAACAAAGTACACTGAATGACGACATTATGAATATGAGAGATGATATGTAGTGGTAGGTCATTATAAAAATTATGAATGTCAGCGAGGAATGTTAGACTTGAATACTATATGTGAAGAAAAATCATTCAGCAAAGGCTTGCTAAACCGAGTCTAGATGCATGTCAGCATGAATGCGAGTAATAGAAAGAAAGTGTTGGACTCTATGTAGTAAATCAGGATTTTCAAGAAAATAATAATTGATTGAGATACTCATGATGACCAAACCCTAGGATGAAAATAAATGAATGAAGAAACTAAAAGTGTGAATGAAGGAAGTGTTGAAACATTGGGTTCACTAAAATGATTAAATAAAAATGTAATATAGGTACTAGTTAATCTAAGCTATGACCAACTGTAAATAACGTAAGTAGATGCTATAAATAGATGTAAAGATGAGCCAAGAAACTATGAAAAAGGAATATCCTAAACCTAATATGCAAGAGAGAAGAAGAAAGAACTCAGCTGATTAGAGGATCTCACTGGACAATGTCGCAGAGGTGACTGGAGAAATCAAAAGTAGGAACGAGTGTGTAGAAGCCCCAAAAAAGATGGATTTGGAGTATCTGGCTAGACTGAAGTTCCTGGAGAGAAAATGGGGCACCTACATGCACTATGGTCTGCAAAATAGGTGCCCTGGTCTATGTAAAAACCCTGGAAGTGATCTTCAGAGGTTTGATAGATGGTCTGAAACCCTCGTTGTATGTCACATTAACTTCACTACACTGATCCAGATGTTGATGATATTCCAAGATGATGAAAAGACCTACAAAAGAATAAGGAGTATCAAAACCATAAAAAAAAAAGAATGAAAATGAATGGGTCAGAATGACCTCAACTGCCACAATAGTGGGCTTACTAACTGAGCATTATACTACATTTTAGACCCAAATGTAGTTCTAATGAGTGTGTGCATAATGTGCCCTAGGCACTCTTGTGCCAGTCACACTTTGTGAAGTAACAGACAATAATTAGATGTAGAAAATGTAATAGAATGTGTGCATGGAATATAATATAATCTTCCCCCTATGATGTGTGTGATGCAAATGACCTATCCTTGTGCTTTTTGATGGAGCTATGTGGATGAAAGTGATCTCCAATGTAATAGATGGATGTAACTCTAGATGGATGATAGAAGTGACTAGTGCTTGGTCCCTCAGTATGGATTCATAAATTTATATTTATAGGGTTCTCTTGATCTAATTTCATAATTAACCCCGAAATGGTCGACCAATAACAAGATAAGAAGCTAAAATGACTTGAAAGAGCCCAAAAAGTGTCGGGAAAGATCACAAAGGATTGAGGCACCCATGGTGGGACCAGGGTACCCAGAGGTGCCCCAGTACTAGCCTGGGTGCCCTAGTCGAGGTTAAAATAACAGAAGATGACCGATATAGACTGGGCATGTGGGTGTAAGAGGTTGGGAATGAGGAAATCAATAAAACAAGATGGCCAAAAGATGGGGGTTGATTAGTAATTTCTTCACTCAAAAACCCTCTAAATAATAGTATGAGACTGATACTAAATAATGTCTAAAGTGCACGATTTTGGGTCTACATAAGCTATCTCATCATCCCCCACCCATCAAATTCAGCCATCTCACTTTGACCATGAAGTCCCACATACCATCCAACACATTAACAAACAAATCTGAAACTTAACATCCTAGCTTAACAAACTCTCTCCCTGCCATCCAAACAAACCATCCCATGTCAATCCTAACATCCTATAAACTATTCAACAACTTAATCAACAAATATTCCATCTCAAATCTTGTATCAAACAATCACCTCATAAAAAATCATCCCCTAACCAATCCTATCCCCTATCTCCCCTTACTAATATCCCTACCCCTCACCCCATTGAACTCCTCCTTGAGGAACCCAAATCATTGCAATCCACAAATTGACCTAATAAACATAAACCACCATCCCCACAAGCCAATTACATCGACTTTAACAAGCTCACTAACTTTTACCTAGACCAAAAGGACCTCATTTATGTCCTCACTAGTTTAGCCACCAAGTCCAAACCCACAAAACCATCATCATCAACCCCCAAATATCCTATCAATCATCATGACCTACACCTTCCTTCCATAAAATATCATGCAAATAATCCACCATTATCCAAAACCTCAACTCATAAATCCAATCATCGTAAAACCTATGATCGAGTCCCATTCACATATCCACAACAACCCCAAAAAATTCATCCAAAATCATCATCCTCCACATCTCATCTTAGTCCTCCATCATCTTCATCTTCATCAACCCAATCATATCCTATGGAATTTCTCCTAGATATCCCCATATCCCGTCATCCACCATCAAATCCAACCTCTAAGCCTATTTCATCCCCTCCATCACCTAATCCGAATACTATCTCATCCACCATGACTTTAAATTCACCCCCTTCTTCTACCCCGAATCCTAGACCATTCAATGTGATTCCTAAGTCACCCTCATCCCTTTCTACCCCAAATCCTAAATCATCTAATGTGGCTCCTACGTCACCTTCATCCTCTTCATCCACATCTAATCCTATCCTACACCCTTAATCACCTAAACCTAACACTATCATATCCTCTTATTATATTTCAAATCCACCATCCCCAATCATAAAACAACTAATTTTACTCCTAAGTCACCAATTCCCAAACCTAACAAATCCAATCCTGATCCTCTCCCCACTCCATCTCCTACTCAATCTAATGTGGTTCCTATACCACAATAATCTACCAAATATCCTTCATTCCCAACATCACTAAAAACTAATATGACCCCCATATCACACCCATTCCCTTTATCTAAATCTACTAATCCAAAACAATCCAACCCTAATCCAAAACCATCTAGCTCAAAACTACATACTCTAACCAATCCAAAATCAGCCAAATCTACTTCATCCTTTAATCCCAGACCATCCACTTTTTCCCCTAGGCCTAATCCATCCCCTTCATCTTCTAAGCCACAACAATATAATACAACTCATAAATCCCAATCAACTAAAACATATCATAATCCAACCAATCCTATACCTTTACTTCTTACTCCCCCAACACCGTTTAACCCAAACCACTTCACTCCTTTAGGAGAATCCTTGACCACCATCTTCCATCGTCTAAAAACCTTCAACAAGATCATCCATCCCCCAATCAAATCACATGATCAAAACCTTCCCAAACCATCTTGGTATAGGGACCACTACTACGGTGAATTCCATTGCACAGCCACGGACATTCGACCAATTAATGCATGCAATTTAGGTCTTATGTCCAACATCTCATTAACCAAGGAATTCTTATCCTTGTACATCTCTATCCATCACCTTTCCATACCAATCCCATCCGTAACAATCGTCCATCATCCAAATCCCACTCAACATCCAAAAATATTCATCCCTCCAAATCTCATCATACATCTAAACATCCCTCACCAACCAAAAACCAAATCAAATCTCATCTCACATCCTTTGTTATGTCCAAATTCTTAGCAAATGACAGAAGTACAATCCAACAGTCTCATGATGACCACATAGCATCATCTTCCCCATCTATTTCATATTCTACAACAAAAAATATGTTCGCTAATGTGAAACATTGCAGAAAATGCTTAGGCATCCATGAACAAGGCATTCACAAACCCATTTCCCTTCCTCAAAATATAGTTTATTTAGGGTTAGGATATAAACCTAACACTACTCCATCAAAATCCATTTCTACCACTCCTCTTGTTGATCCAACCCTCCCAACCACTCAATAAAATAAAAAAATCATTTAATCCCCCTTAGAATACCAAACATCTAAAAATGGATTAAGCACATAATTCTTCACATGCGCACAAATGTTCTTTCCTTCCCACTCATCCTCCTTCCATCCAACATCCAAATTCCTTTGCATCTAATCCATTCTTATCATCATATCCTTTTATATCCTCCTCTAATCCATTCATTTGAACACTTGATCAAATTTCTCACACATGTTGTAAGCCAATCGTACCTACTGTAATTGTGTGACCTTGGTCTATCATTACCTCCAACATATAAGCACCATTTTCCTCCTTATGATCCACACACTTTAACACACTTAATAAACTTGTGGTGAAGGCCCTTGGGTGTATCTTTTGACACTCTATCTAATGTCATCACTACATTCATTCCTTCCCCCCATAAATCCACTGGTGATTCTCAACCCCTTAATCGTTCTCAAGAGAGTGAAACCTCTTTATGCAAAAACAATCCAAAAATCACAGAGAAAAAGTAAAAAATCATATAAAAATTAAAAATATCAAATAAAATCCACCTCAAGACTCTCTCTAGGGATGTTTCTAGCAACTCTACTAAGGCTATGGATGCCTAGCTGGAAGTAGAGTAATGTTGTGATAAGAATCAAATGTATCTCCATTGGGGCTATGAATGCCTAGATGACAATGAAGCAATGCATGAGTTAACCTTCCATTCACCTTACATCAACCTAGTTGACTTAATAAATCCCTATACATTGGCTACTTTGTCTCTACACACTATCCATTTAGTATTCACTTCAAGTAGTAATTAACCATCACAATAACATACACTTTGATCTTGAAGAGACATAGGGCTTGCATGTTGCCAAGTATTGTTTAAACCTTGGTCACACTTTTGTTTTAGTTTGAATATTTACTTACAACATGTTCCGTTAGGCTCATCTTTTGTGCATCACTTATATTATTCCATCCAACACATCCATATCCTTTTGGATCAAACATCTGTGGGAAGTTATGACCCTTTTATTTTCATCCCATCCCCTTCACGTCCCTTTCAAACTACCATCATCATGACTAGGGGAAAACTTACTATCTTCTACTGAGGGCATCATCCATTCTAAATACCTTTCATCTAACATGCCACCCTACACTCGGGGGACAAACTGAATCTATCCATCCATCCACACATACCACCTTACTTTACACTTGGGGGAACACCACATCTATCCCTCAATCCATCCCACTTATACTTGGGGGCATATATTGTCATATTCCATATCCCCCATCTTATCCCATACCACATCCCATTTAAATTATAACTAATCAACCAATCCCTATCCTATCCAACTTATCCAATTTACCTCAATCTTTCCCTTTCCAGCCTACCCAGAACACACTTTGGGACTTATAGGAGAAAGTAAAATCCAACATTACATCCCTTCCCATCCCCCCTCACTCATCCAAACATCCAAACTCCAACATCAAATAATATAAAAAGCTAAAAATCCAAACATTCAAAATCCAACATCAAAAATCTGAAATCCAAAAATCCAAACACCCAAAATCCAACATCAAATAATCTAAACATAAAAAATCCAAAATCCAAAAATCCAAACATCAAAAAATCCACACATCCAAAAATCCAAACATCCAAAATCCAACATCAAATAATCTAAACATCACAAATCCAAAAGCTAAAATCAAACATCCAAAAACAAAAATATTCACAATAAATATATAAAATGGACTATGTGTGTTTTTGTTTGTGTGTGTTTTCTTTCTTATCTACATTTACATTTTGGCTGATGATATGAGGCCCCTTTTATTTATTTTTCTTTTGTACAGTCAAATGATATGAGGACCATATTTTTTATTAATCTGTCCAACGATATGAGAACATGGGAATTTGGTAATTACATCATCATGGTCTCAATACCTTGGTGCATCTTACTTTATGACATATCATTAATCACAATAAATAATGATGATAATAGTGGGAACTTTATGGTATCACATTCCCTTCCATCATCATCTCTTAGCCTTATCATAATCCACACCTAATCCTCATCATCATCTCACTAACCATCTAACCTCCTCATACCTCTATCCATTCAATCCTTTATCAACCAATCAATTAATATCCACATCCAAATATTATCATCTCCCATCCAACATTCCAAATCATCACCCCTTGATTGGGGCATCTTCTAACATCCCCTCATTAGTCAAACCCTATCATCAAACCCAATCCTTATTAAAATCTTCCAATCCAACATCCTCAACTATTCAAATCCTGCCCCCTTGACTGGGGCATCTCAAAATATAACATTTTCTAATCCAACATCCTCAACTATTCAAATTCTACCCCTTGACTAGGGCATCTCAAAATATAACATCTTAAAATCTAAAATCCTCAAGACTTAACCATTTGACTGGGGCATCCTCTAATCCAACATCCTAAATGTTCACCCTTGTCATACATCGTTGACTGGGACATATTCTAATCCAACAACCAATATCACCTAATCTTCTAATATTCTACTCCTCTAACCCTCTCTCCTAATCATCTACTCAAAAATCCTTAAATATTTTAATCCTCTAAATCCTCAAATATTCTAATCCTCTAAGCCTCATCCTCTAATCCTCTAATCCTCATCCTCTGAATGCTCCTATATTCTAATCCTTTAATCCTAAAATACTCCTATCCTCTAGTCATCTCTCATCTACTAACTTGGGCCTCTCCTCTTTTCCAGTGGTTAGCCGACTCATTCCTTCCCCACTTAACCCGTCAAGGGGGGAATCATATAACCATCCTAAAATATTTTCTTCTTTTTCTTTGAATGGTCATTGCTTCGCATTAACCATTAAAAGAGGGGGAAATGTAGACATGATTAATTACGATTAATCCATTCTGTAAATATCCCAACATCATCCATATAATAATTAATCATAAGATTAGTTATTATTAATATATTTTATCAATTTTGCCCTTTATTATTTATCCAATATTTCATTATTCCATTATTAATCGATTTTATTCATCCAATATCCCATTTTTATCATTAATCTCTTTTATTTCATTATTTCATCAAATTATCCTATATAGGCCATATTAATAATTTACAGGAATTTATTACTCCTATATATCACCTACCACATACTCTACACATCCCTACACCTAGCCTTTCCATCAAATCACACCCATAATAATATTTTTTTAACCTAATCTAATCATAATCTAATCACATCTTCACACCTCTAAATCTAGAAGCCTCTTGAACCTTCTCCTTCCATTGATTTTTTAATTCAATGGAAGCTTTTTCCTTCCATGAATTTTGAATTCAAATTTCTAGAGCCTTCAACTCTAGAATCCTCTAATCCTCACATGCATTCTCCATCCTTGATCCAAATCCAACATGGATTCATCTTAGCCATTTAATCATCCACCCATAAACTATAAATTGAGATCTCCTCCTCCATGAGAGCTATTTTGGAATAGCTTGGAACATCTTAAGAAATCTATTAACGACCTTTGCCATTTTATATATTCAATCATCCAATCAATCCATCCAATCTATCAATCTACTCCAATCAATTCATCTTATTCATCAAACAAATCCAAGTAAGATCAAAGGAAGAGTTGTTTCTCGACTGTCTCCACCAACATCTGAAGCAATCAACAATCAATCAAGAGAAAAACAAACACATAAAAAGAGGAGTTGTGTAATCTTGTAGGTAAGTACAGGTATAATATCTCTCCCTCTTTTAATCCATTTCTCTATCATAGGTTTTGTTTGAGAAGACTAGATTTAGGAATCATTTGGTTTGTTTTTGGTTTCTAACTTTTATCCAATATTTTCTTGCATTATAATATAAACATCAACATTTTTCTAAGGCTCAAATATTTCCTGGTATAGTGTAGAACTCTACAACTGCCCCCCTCAGTTCAAGATGGAGAGGTCCTAAATTATAAGTTATAGGAAGAACAATATGGGAATACTCCTGGAATGAATTCTTCAGCTTTGAATTATTTATAGAAATGAGTCATTGTAGGTGCCACTTTATCCACTTGTGGAATTGTTATGGTGAAATCACAACACCCCCAAATTTCCCAGTTTGAGATGGGGCATTCGGTGTGATTGCATAACACGTAACTATTTTGAGTGTGGGAAATTTTGAAATGGGATAGCTCTCCAGAGAAGGTCGGTTCTTGCTACTTACCTACCTACCAATAACTACTCATAATGCAGAAAAACTATTGACTAATCGTAATCTAATGCTTCCAAGAGGACATGGACAAAGATACATGGAATGAGAACCTACACTAAGAGTGGTGATACACTAAGGAGTGATGATCACTTCCCTGACCTATAAAAAATTGGAATAGATGAACCTAGAAAGGGTGGACTTCCACAACAGACTAAATTACATCCAATACATCATTTTTGAATGAGAACAACACACGAAAATCATATAATAACCAAAGAAATGCATAGATTAAGAAAGAACAATAAAAGGTAAGATGAAGAAAATAAACCATGAGAGGTTAAATAGATCAACATAGGCATAATATTATTTCTCCATATGGATATACAAAATACATTACTATAATAGAAAGAGGCATGAAGCCATTACAAATCTTGAGAGGAAGGCTTGAAGCCCCAACATAATAATGGTTTCATGGGAGAGAAAAATGATCAACCTTTTGAACATGCCAACCCCTTACATTTTATAAAGGAATAAAAGATGAGAGATAGGAAATAAAATATGAAAATACCCTCCAATATCCTTAAAAATCCATTATTTTCCTTATAGAAGTGATGAAAAAATCTGCCAAGCCCATACTCCATTGTACCGTGCTTGTTGGGGAAGAAAGGAAGCCCATACCACATCATTTTGGGTAGGTGAGAAATCTAGAAACGTCCCTCTAAAATGGTGAACTATATTTCCTCATTTTGAAATACTTAGTCTCACTAAAAATAATAAAACCAGTCACAGTTGTGTAGAGGAAACTGAGAGATTTCCAAAAAGTCTAATTTTGTGCAAATTTGAGCTCTCAGTCAAAAGTTATGGCCATTTGAAGATGAGGGTTCCGTATCGTAATAAATGTGAATGGTTGATTTGCTTATTCAGACTCCGAACCTGCATCACACTCACCAAAATCCAACATTTCTGACTTTTGGGATTTGAAGCTTCACTCATTTCCACTTCAGAGTTCATTCTACTGTTCACCTTTCTGAGCTCATGAAACCTCCAAAATTCCGAAACCCTGAAGTTTGAAATTCAGACTTTGGGTTTCAGACATCAAGTTGTGATTTGTGTGCACTGGCGCTTCAATGTTCCAAAATTCCAAAACCCCAAAGTCTAAAATTTAGATTTCAGGTTTCAAACCTTTGTGTTTTCGAGAGTTCAGGTTTTTTTCATCCATCCAATTTTTTGCATATCTTGGAAATCCTAAAAGCTTGAAGTCCAAGTTTTGGACTCTGGGTTTCATAACTTTTCCTCTCTTTTTTCAGAATTCCTTCTGATGAGTCCCTGAAATTCCTGTGCCATTGACCTCTAAACTCAGAGTTGACTTTGAAAGAAGAGTTGACCCCGAAAACCCTCAATCCCTTTTGAAATTTAAACTTTCAGGGTTTTGGGCTTTTGGCTCTTTTTTTGTGTTTTTCACGGTGAGAACTCCAAATCACTCAATCCCCAAAGTTTGAAAAATTTAGACTTCGGGCCTTTGTGCTTTCTGAATTACTTTCTTGGCTTGAGCCCAAGCCTTTATTTTTCCTTTCTTGGATGACATGGCCCCCTAAATTTGGTGACTCCCTTTTCGAGCTCTCCTCCATAGGTCGACCACTTTTACACTACCCAATCCTCATGCCTTTGGCTCAATGAGTCATTATTGACCTGAACCCGACCCCCTATGATCATTTCATGTCATTATCCCACTGATTCGAGCCTCGAATTGCCAATGCGAGCTCCCATGGCTAAATTGATCCTTCCATTTTCTCTCTGTGAGGTCATGTTTATCCAATTTTTCCTGAGAGACAAAATCAGATAACAAGAATGCTTAAGAAACTCAAAGCATTGATCTAGGTTTCAAGAACAATGCCGATTGTCTTACATTAGTTAAACTAATCTTGAAAATCCTTTAAATGATATTGGAGATTAAACTTCAGATCTCTATGAGAGACTCCAACCTATCCTTATTGAATGAGAAGGGATTGTTATCTAATTTTTCCCCTCAGTAAAAATTGGAAAAATTAGGCCCAAGTGAAAAACAAGGGATTCGTTCATCCATGGGAGCTCACACTTCGGGATTTGCCAAACAGGTTGAAGAGGGCTGAGTACATTACAGAGGAGTTTGAGAAATGAAGAAGCTTTTAAGTCCAAAATTTGGACTTCGAAGGTGGGGGTGTTCGGAGTTAGGCCCAAGCAAAAAATGGTGAAACCTGGAGACATGGAGCGCAAAGCTCTGAAATTCATAGGTTAATGGATAAAAGGAAGGTCAATTTTAGAGTTTCGGAATCTTAAGAGCTCATGGTGAATAGTGCCATGCAAAAGGGATAAAGTATGAAACTCGAAGTCTGAAATTTAGACTTTGGGCTTTCAGGATTTTAGAGGTTTTATGTGTCAAGCAAATAATCAAACCCCGAACCAAGTCATAAAACCTGAAACCCCGAAGTCCCAAAATCCCGAAACCTTGAAACTCAAAAACGCAAAACCTCAAGACCCCAAAGTCCCAAAACCTCAAAACCCTGAAACTCGAAGTATTGAAACCTCAAAATCCTGAAACCTGAATCCCCGAAAAGGAAAAGGTCCGAAACCCAAAGTTTGAATTTCAGACTTTAGAGTTTTGGAATTTCAGAAATTTTCCTCGAGCGATGAATAGTGTCATGTGACATGGTTTAAGAGTCTGAAATCCAAATTTTGAATTTCAAAATTCAGCATTTCAGAACTCTCAAGCCTACTTTAGCGATGAGCAGTAACCTTAACTCTAAAATCAAAATGCCTAAAGTTCTGAATCCCAAAATTCTAAAATTTTAGATTTCGAAGGGTGTGATGCAATTTTAGAGTCCAAATAATAGAGCCAACCCCTTGAATTTATCATAGTATGGCACCCTCATCTTCAGATGGCCATAACGTTTGAATGGAAGCTTGAATTTACACAAAATCAAACTTTTTGGAAATTTCTCAGTGTCCTCTACACAAATGTGACTGGTTTTCTTATTTTTAGTGAGACTAATTATTTCAAAATGAGGAAATATAGTTCACCATTTTAGAGGGATGTTTCTGAATTTCTCACATACCCAAAATGATGTGGTATGTGCTTCCTTTCTTCCCCAACAAGCAAGGTACAATGGACTATGGGCTTTACAAACTTTCCCATCACTCGGACCACAAGGACAATGATGAATTTTGTAGGAGATTGGAGTGCATTTTTGAATTTCTTCTCTCTCTTGCTCTCCTCATTTTATTCCTCTATAAAATATAAGGGGTTTGCATGTGCAAAGGTTGTTGATCATCTTTCTTCTTCCATGCACCCCATTTCTTCTTGGGGATGTAAGCCTTCCTCCAAATACTGTAAAGACTTCATGCATTTCTCCCATATGAAATTTACTATGTATACTTCATGAGAAATAAAAATTATGTTTTGTGTTAGTGGCTTTAACCTTTGCATGATTTTTGTGTCTCTCTTACCTCTCATTGCAACAGGGTGTTCTATGCATAGTTCATAGTTTTTACAAGATATGGGTGTTTTGTGTTTATTAGGAATGAAGATTGTTTATATTTCGGGTTTGTGTTGTAGTTGTTAAAACTTCCCTTAATACATTAGTGGAACTTGGTTTTGGTGTTGCATTTTTTCAACCTCCTCAAGATTCACACTTTCTCCATTTTGCAGGGTTGGGAAGAGTGATTAGCACTCCTTTCTTGGTGTATCACCACTCCTAGTGTAGGTTTATTTCATGTAATGCTTATTTCCCTTTCCCCTTGGAAGCATTAGGAGTAGTTAGTGGCAGGTCGGTTAGGAGCAGGAACCGACCTTCTTTAGAGAGTTGTCAGATTCACAAGGTCCCACACTTCACGACAACTCCATGTTATGCAATCACGCTGAATGCCCCATACCATAAATTGTCTCAAACCAAACCATTCAGGGGTACTGTAGTTACGCATCAACATGGACATATTGCGTCAAATTTAGGGCATCCTTCATCTTGAACCTAGAGGAGTAGCTAATGTGTTCTGAATTATCTCAAGAAATATTTGAGCCTTGGAAAAAATATAATGTTTCTACTGTGGAAAATATTCAAATATATTTTTGTATTATTTTTTGTCTCCTAACTCCTAGAATATTTTAGAGAAGTCAAATTTCACCATTAGAGCTTTCATTCCTTGCACCCAAATGACCTAATTTTGTTCAAATTGTTCCTAAATCAATTTTTATTCAAATTATTTTCCTAAATTGCCTCGAACATCTTAAATTATTATATTTTCCCTAAGGTTTTCAGAGGGTGTTTACCAGTTGTAAAATGGCAAAAAATAACCTATTTCGGCCTCTGGAGGAAGTTTTCTTTCATAGAATCTCAATGAGTTCATCGATCACATTAGACACTCTTTCCTACACACTAATGCACACTTAATTTTTTTTTATAAATTTCCTTTGAGCCAGGGTGAGGGTAGAACTGAGGGTAGGTTGGCCATAGGAAGGATGCACAGTGACTAGGAAATAAAATCTTCAATTATGGGCTTAGTTTTCATGATCAAAAGTTTCAATTTTTTATGCTAGAAATTTTTCATGATAACAATTCCTCTCTACTAAAGGTTCACTAAGAGAAGAAATATTGATTAAATTTATCCATGTGAAACTAATTGGAACTTTATGATGTGAATTTTTACTTCATCTAGGGCTAATTACAACTCTAGATAAGATTTCTTGATAAAACATGTAAGAGGAGCATGATAAAGAGTCATGAAGAGAAACCACACACTCACTTCCAATGCAGAAATATATAGTAACTAAGAAAACATAAAGTGATTCAAGTCCATCATTTGAGGGGATAGAGTGGTAAAAAGTAGAAAGATAAGTTGAGTTTTGCTGAACAAGTGAAACTTGTCAAGGGTCCTACAGAAACACAAGTATAATAGCTTCACAATTCTAGGTGAGTTTTGTAACAGTTCCAATAGTGGGAGTAGTATTTTTAGATGTTGTTAAGGATTTATAAATTGATAAAAACTTATATGTGTTTTGATTTTTTTTGTTATAAGGAATTTCACGAGTCCATATACTCGGGAAAATGTTGCTACATTTGGGAGTTGTGAGGTTTATAAAATATAGTTTTGACACATCCAAAACTTGTATAAATGTCAATAACCAATCAAGAAGGCCACAAAACCTAAACAAGGACTATATTATTTCCCAAAATAGATATCTATTGTAGATTTTAAAACCTAAAAGATTTAGGCTGAATGCTAAAATCATGATAAATATCTATGTACTGACCATATTAGAATATGAAAAACTATCTTCTAAACCATGACTTATGGAGTTGTGAGACTAGTTCCATAAGGTGCATAGTGATCCTAATTTATTATATTTCCTAAAATAAATTTAAAGTATAAGTTTATGATTTATTAATATTTATAATAAACTTATAAAAAGTATAAAGATTAATAAATGATAAACTTATACTTAAAACATTATTTTTATAAACATATAGCTTCTAAAGGCACATATACAACATTGCTAAGAGGAACGCGAGCGAGGTATAGCTTTTATGTATTTTAAATTACTAACCCATAAGCTTGGATTTTCCTAGGATATCTTAACCTAAGGTTTGGATTGTGTAATCCATGAAAAAATCTGAATTTTACAAAAACGCATAACAATTTCAAGTGTACGCCCCAATTTCTCATGGATTATAAAACATTATTCCAAAAAAAGAAGACTACGACATCAAGCTCTATTTTATGTTTGTGACAATATAATTGTTTCTAAAATATGATTAGTTTAAGACTCTCATCCTTAATTATTTTACTAGGTGCCTTATTTTCTTGAAAAAACATATCTATGCTTTTTATACATAATTATGATTTTTTCATCCAAATTAAAACATTTTGATCTAAACTCCATTTTACATATGTTAAACTAAAAAAAAAATCAACTATTTTTCTCAAAATTATGGGGGTATACACACAAATATTTCATTTTTGGGATGTGTTCACTTTCAAAATTAGTAAAAAATTATATATTCATATAAAAATATGAAAATTTAGTGGTATTTGTAAAATACATGGTCTTAGATAACTTTCTACAGAAGGGATTTTTAAAATAGTTTATGGAACTCAAAAAATGGGGGGGAGGGGTGTACACACACAACACTGTGTTATCTTTTTGACACAAAAATATGAACACTTTGTGTGCACACCACATTTGACCTCTTAATCTCCCACCATTTTCAAAAAAAATATTAGTAGCTTAGAAAATAGATTATGAGCACTACGATTCTTAATCTATCAGATTGTCAAATTTTTAGCATATGCATACCAAATTATTAGTGGAGTTCAGATTTTTCTGATGTTAGGAAAAAAATGGTCATTTTGACCCCCTTTTGGTCCCCCATTTCCATGCACTTACCCATATAAAAGGTATGACGGAAAACAAAATAGAAGCACTGATTTGATTCCTTTTTTTAACCGTCATGGTTGTGGTTTCTTTGTTGTTTTGTCTTTGAGGCCAAATACATTTTTAGCTTAGAAACTCGGATGGGAGTCATCTTTGATTTTTTGGCATATGATAATTATTACACTGAGAGGTGTTCTATAGTGGCAGACAGGAGTACAATGACGTGTGGTGATTGAGAAAAAAAAAATTATTTGCCAACCAATGTATTTAATGGGTTAAAATAACATGTATAATTTATAATGCCGGTAAAATATTTAAGTTAGTTTTTACTTATATGAAGTTATGTAAGATATTATACTGTATGGGGGGTAGGTAAATTTTTTATATTTATAATTAAAATAGTATCTAGGGTAAGATATTTTCTATTTGTAGGTAACTACTTTTATTCTCTTTCTGAATTTATGTTACGCTATTTTTCCCCGTGTATTTATTAGGGGAAATTATAGCTGCATCCATTCAGGTTAGTTTTGAATCTAAGCTTACATTTTTTATGTATTTCAAGGTAAAATATTTAGGTTTTTTTTTGACTTATATCTACTTTCTGCTAAGATATTACGACTATTTAATATAATTTTATGATTTATAATGAAAATTTTAAATATGTTTAGTTCATTAAAAAACCATTAAAATAACAAAATATTCACATGAACTAATTTACTCAATAACTAGCATATATCTCTCAAATACAATCTAAAAATATCTAAGCTAATTATACACACAATTATACGGCCCTGATCTTGGAATTCCAAGAAATATTTTAAAAAGCTTCTAGAGGGGGACGATTTTTTTTGGAGAAAGCAAATCATTCACCCATTTGGGGTTTGACAAAATATCAGGAGTTGTGAAATAATTTTTGGGGGCAAGTTAGTGAAAGATTTATAAGGGAACTTATATGTGGGAAGGTACTTCAAGGGTAGCAAATGTTATTATTGGGGATGAAGGTGTAGTGTCTTCCTCGTCCTATCCTTCAAGTGTTATAATGAAATCTATTTTTTTCTTTCCTCTCTTTCATCTCATATATTACTCTCATTTTCTCTCACTATGAAAATTTAAATGGTGAAATGCAAAACATCAGAGAGTGGGTGAAAAAGTGGGTCATCAAACGTAGAGTTATGTTTAAAGATCATTGGGGTTTTTTCTATTTTAAAGGTAATTGGGAGCCAAACATGGACATGAACTTAGTATACTTGTCATTGTTTTGATAGAGAGATAGAGTTTCAATACCAATAAAAGTAACATGCGGCAAATCAAAGAGAAAATTTAATTTTTCTTCAACTGCATAAATGACTGCATTTTGATTTTAAAACCAAATATTCACAGAGATGGAATTATACACTTACAGTGTCTCTCTAATTTTGTATTAGATGACATTAAAAAAAAAAAGTACATTAAAAGTTTAAGTAACAACCTCATGTTTTTACTAGAACTGGAAATTCCCTCAGAATTTGTAGCCGACAAAGTGTTAACTAAAAGGGGGGGGGGGAATGTTAAATGTGGTTCCCTTCTTGGAATATGGAAAATTTCTTGAACAAATTAACTATTTTAAAAAACATGTCCCATTGAACATTGAATTCCAGCTTCAATAAATGTGTGTTCTTCATTGTTGTTTCTCCAATGCAATTCCCTCAAATAGGCCGCCAACGACCAAGTTCCTCAACACACTCCTAAATAAATAACTTTCTAGTTTCTAGCAATATAAGAGCTTAGGGAACATGTTAAAAACCCTCGAAAGCATAATTGCTTTCATGAAGTCATTATGTTCATGCTTTGTAATAATGGAAGATATCCCTGATTCCCAAAAACTTTAATAACTCAAATAATTTGACCCCCCGCATCCCGTAAAATGCTGGTAAATTTCCATACCATCCTCATCAGTAGAAAACCATAATTTTAATTTAAGAATTATCCTGCCAACACAAGGTTTTAATGGAAAATATATATTAATCTTTAACTGTTCACTTAAAGTTTTTTGATTGGCCTAGTTCAGTAGAAACATATCTCCCCGGTATGGATTATGATGTATTTGAGATTAGAATTAGTGTCCAGAATCAAATAACGATGCCATCATTTTATGGATTAATAAATTTGGATGATATACCTACCCTTGTGCTATATGCTTCCAAGTTTTTTAGTTAATTAAGTGTTGGGATAAGCTAAGAATTTAGAATTACAAAATAGATGTAGAGTGATGGCACTAACTCAATCCAATGACTCCATCAGCATGGTGTTCTAGAGTATAAAACATGAAATGAAAATCAAAAGT
>CM034151.1:205940842-206120245 GCA_019776745.2 Taxus chinensis | reverse complement strand
ATCCTCTTGACTTCTCTTCCATATGTTTATGACTGCTCAACACCTGATGGCTCAGAAACCTTAAATCATATTGTTCCAAGAACGAGCAAGGATGATTTGAGAGCACATGATTTTAGAGAAATGAACTAATAGGATCAAACTTCCTAGTAACTTCTTGACTAACCTACATGCCTTCTACTCAAGTTTTTCACTCTAGATTGTGTCACATGAGGTAATTTGGAGTTATAAAAAAAAAATTCAGTTGATCTTTTGTCACATTAATTTCTAATTTTATTACTTGAATCTTCGTCTTCGTTTGATTTTCCATGCCAAAAGCACAATAGGGAGTTTTGAAAATGTCCTCATTCTCAACGGTTTTTCTTCCCAACATTCGATAATAGGACTACATTTGATTCAAATGGTACACTCAAATTAATTCCAACACACTCTTATACACGTACTACTCGAAAAATAAAAAGAAATAGAAAAGAAGTAAGAGTAAAAAGGTACCACCGAAGAAGGAAACCAAAACAAATCTAGATGAATGCTTCTTAATTCTAGCCAAAGTGAAGATGGAAACTGTAAGTGTCCCTATTTCAAGAATATTTGTTCATAAACGAGAATATGTATGAGAAAAAAAAAGATCACTAATATCATTTACCTTGAGAAAAATGGAATAGGTTTCTTGGGATTGAAATCAAATAAAATGCCCAAGGCTAAGTCTTCTAAAGAAAATGAGTCTAAATCTGAGAAAAGAAAGGAAAGGCCTTTGTACTAGAGTAGCTTCCTTCAGTCAATGTATCTATTTCGACACTACTTGTGAATCTCTTGCACACATGCGCTTTCATGATAATATTATTTTTCTTTAACTCTCTCGAGCATAATTGGAAATTCCAAACTAACATATGGGTGATGATAATACAGTGTTGATTTTTTTCAGTAAGCGGATTCAGTAGATAATCTGGATGAGTGGAAATTTAACCAAAGTGTTGAGTGTTCCTAATCTCTCTCCAATCTCCTATCATTTTTCCATCAACTCACCTTGGGTGAATGGAATGTGAGTTGGAATTAGGTCCATAACAAATCAATGACTATATGTGAGCTTCACTTTAACTCCATCATGGCTGAGGGAAAAGGAAAATCACCATAATATGGTTGTAATACCTTCTCCTAATTACTTCTGATTCGATGCGCGATACTGATCACTCATGGCAATGAGGTTAGAAACCTGTCGGGCATGATTATTTTGTCATCTAACTACTCGTTACACTGTGAGCAATGGAGCCAAAAATTGAGACTGGTCAAGGGTACCCAACAGAGCACTCCGCGTTAAATTTTTAAAATGTGGTACTTGGGAGGTTTTATATTTACACACTTGAGGAAGCACACACGAGAAAACTTGTGGAAAATGGAAAATCCTTGCGAGCATCTCTTCACTTCGGATCTTGTTCATAGTGACATGTCTAGGTCATTCCCCATCTTCCTTCATTTAAAACTAGATCCTCTCAAATCTTAAACATTCATTGAGGATTTTTTAGATTATACTTGGGTTTTTTATTTCTCAACAAAAGGTATGAATTCTTTAATCATTTCAATCACTGTTAAGTCTTTTATGAGAAATAGGAATGAAATATCTATCGAGTTTTATTGAACTGAAAATGGAGGTGAACATATGCGTAACAGGTCCTTAGTTATGCAACTCTAAAGGTATTTCTTTGCAGCACATGTTTCCTGTAATCCCTTTCAAAATAGAAAAAGTCTTAGAATGAAAGACTGAATGCTTAAGGATATATGGCCACTTGGTATGGTTTCACTCGAAATATATTCCTCCACAGTATTGGGATAAAGTTGTGAACTCAACTTGTACATTTCATCATTGTTTTCCACACAAGAACTAATAGGGACGATATCGATCCTTTAAATCTTGGTTTGGAAGTAACTTATGTTGAACCTTTCATGTCTTTAGAATCCAATGTTATGGCCCAATTTTCCCAAAAAGAGATGCAGGATTTTAGAACCACATCTAACCTTACATATTGTAGTGTATCATAATGGTATGAAGGGATATATATTTTTGAACCCTACTACTCATCAACTTTATATTGAGAGAAGTGTGAAGTATGATGAGTCATCTTCAAGTTCAACTTGTACACCTATTGGCGTCCTTGTGACCTTCTCCAATTCTGATTCTTATTTATTTTTATGATGAGTATGTTGGGCCTCCTCCTCCACCTAATCATATGTATCCTCTTGACCCTCAGCTTTAGAATTTTTTAGTATCTGAAGTAGTGGATGATGATGACTATGTCCCATGTCTCTAGAGTGAATATGACCGATTTATCCTGACTCACCTCCTTGTCCCTCGGTGGGTCTAGGAATACTTTTTGTACAACACTAAAGTTATATGGTGGAATCTTTTGGGGGAATGAGAGACATACTCACTCGAAGTTCGCTATACCCCCCTCCTTTTCTCCTTGTATCTGACCCTCCATTGTTCATGAGGCTTCTAGGATCCTGAGAGGGATTTGCATGGATGAAGGTATTCTCACCATGAATAATGATACCTGTATCTCACCCATATTTCGAAAGGAATCAAATCCTTTGGTGTAAATGGTTTTATTGAACAAGTTAATGGTGCAAATAGGAACATCAAAAGTATAAATCGTGACTTAATAGCTAAGGATCTTCCCTAGGTAGTTAAAGGGTTGATTATTTGGAAACCTTTCTCTAATTAATAAGATGAATTCCATACAAATGATCCTCACCATCGACTGCGTGAATAGATGGTAAGTCCACAGATGGGTGTTAGATTTTTTTCCTTCATGGGGACTTAGAGCAGAGATCTACATTGAACAACCTCTGGGTTATATGTCCATAATCCCTCATGAGGTCGAAATGTTTCAAGATGTAAATAAAGTCTATTAATTATATGTGTTAGCCTGAGCCTAAAAAATCCCTTGGGCTTATACACCCTAGATGGACTCATTTTTTACTTGCATCAGGGTCAACTACATGTCATTTGACCCATATATGTTTACATGTAAATGTTTGTATGAATGCCTCCATGCTCATCCCTTGTTTTTATGTTAATAATTTTTTTATCACGGACATGCTCTTCCTCAACATGATCTTGAAGATTTCCTTAAGCCAAACAAAAATTATCTAATGTTTTACTTATGTTTCGCTTCATAATCTCTTGGGACATTCAGATTCTCATAGTTTGACTAGGAATTCGTGATTTTTTTGCAACGTAAGTACTTATTTGATTTTTTTTCTCAATTTCACATGTCAATTGTAGCCTTCTCCACCTCCCTTCCTTTTGGGCGTTAAATTTGGTTTATAATTTCTCTAAACTTATGCGTTGATGGTACCCTTTGAATCGATAGTTGGTGGAGAGCTGATCTTAAGCCTGACTCACAGTCTCGTAAATATTTTCAATTTTTTTTTGGGATCATGTCTGGATTTAAAGACAAGATATCGTGGCTTAGATTTGCAATTGAAATATAGCAGAAGAGGATCTTTTCCCTATATTTCTTGCACTCCACACTTAATAGTATTCACTATTTAGGAGGGACAAATATTGATTTGGTTGGATATATAAAACTCTGATTGGCCACAATGATCTAGATCATCATAAATCTTCCTCAGGCCTATAGTATTTTCAGACCTGTTGATACATGGTGACATCAACTTTCAATATTGTCATACTTCTGATTAGGTTATATATATTTTCCACTAAGCCCTTCACTGAATCTAAGCTCTTTTCACTTACACTCTCTGCTTGGGGTGAGTCCTCTGCAACTACCCATATTCTTTGGATTTAAGTTCTCTTCTCCTCTCTCTTCCTTTCTAATAAGATATGTTTTTGCATGGTGTACCTTATTAATCTTTAGTTGTTGGGACCATATAACACATCTTTCTTAGTTTTCTATGGGAGTCCTCTTTTATTTTTTAAACTTGCTATGACCTTTTACTTATCTTTGATGAAGGGGGTGTTGGTGTATGTACTTTCCTTGTCATCACTCAAGGTCTTTTCCACCTCACATGGTGATTCATCCACTTCGGTGAGATCATAATTCAAAGGAGTTATATGATATGTGACAGATTCTGTCATAAAATCTTTCATTGTCCGTATGCAACACTTAGCGTTAATAGGATTTACATTCCATATTAGGAATTATAACTCCACCTTCCCTCATGGAGTTAATTACTGTTTAGGAACAAGAGTACAATAACACTCCCATATGTACCCTTCCTTTTATCTATGAGAATGAGTATACATGTTCTTCTATTCATGATTTTCTTTGTTGTTCAATTACACTTGTTGATTACTTTGAGCTTGTTCATTACCATTAGAGTGTAACCTCATCGATGTGCACAAGTTTCCAATTTGTCCTCACAAAATAATATCACATTATCCATTCACACCAGTTCACACTTCACTCCTCTTGTTAGCTTCACACACCCGCATTACTCACACTTCACTCGTTTTCCACAGAAAACACAATTTCTCTCTTTATGCACTTGCATGGCCTTGTCACATTTACTCCACTCACTTATATTCACTCATGATTCACTCACTTATTATTTTTTTATTTCATTTCAAATACCTTTCTTCTGAGTTCTATCATTGTGTTCCTTCTCCTTGTAAAATTGTTTTCTTCTCCATCCACATCTCTTCCTTAGTGATTTGCCATCTCATTTTTAAGCTTAAGAGAATAAATCTCTCTCTTTCCTCTTTATAAAATATTCTGATATATCTTCATTATTTAGTCCCTTTTTTTCTTCTCATAACAGTTTTTGTTTTCTCCTCACAAAGCACATTCTATCACACAATCCACTCGCAGTTCATTATTTCTCCATTTTGGTCCTCTCTCCTTCATAAGTTTGTTCGGGATTTAATGATGCATATTCATAATGTTTCTTTTACTCTACTTAGACTCATGACTCGCTCTACTCCCTTATTTTCATCTCTCTAAATTCTGACACACTTTTCTTTTCAACTAAAACTCCTTTTATGCCATGACCTTTATATCTTCATTTTCTCTTAAGACCTGGGTGAACCTATAATTTAAACATCAATGCCAAAAAAAATTTGGCCATATCAAATGGTTGTGACATCAAAACATTATGAATAATATCCAAACGAGCTACACTACGAGATCTAGAAGATAATAATTATGACAGAGCTCTAGAACAACTGTAAAACAAGCTCACAATGATGACCTTTGTAGCCAACTCAGCTCCGAATGATAGACATTGAACCTTTGACATCAATGACAATCAATTCTACCATCAATCTATTTTTTTGCTACTACTAGATTCCTTTGACATTGATGATAATTATTCCAACAACTTGTATGTGCTTTGATTTGTTATGTGTTATAAGGAATTTTATAAGTACATATATTTGAGAAACTAGTGCTACCTTTGGGAGTTGTGAGGTTTATAAAAATATGGTTTTGACACATTTAAAACTCCTGTAAAAGTCAATAATTAATCTAGAAGGCCCAAAAACCTAAATAATGACTATATTCTTTCCCAAAATAGATATCTATTGTAGAATTTAAACCCTAAAATCTTTAGGTTGATTGCTGAAAAATACCTATGTATTGACCAAATTCGAATATGGTAATCTATCTTCTAAATCGTGACTTATGGAGTTGTGAGACTAGTTCCATAAGGTGCAGAGTGACCCTAATTTCTTATATTTCCTAAAATAAATTTAAAGTATTAAGAAATAATAAATTTTAAAGATTAATAAATGAAAATCTAATTTTTGTAAATATATAGCTCCAAATGCACATATATAACATTTCTAATTGGAACGCGGGCTGTGTTTATAGTACGTGCATGTTCTAGGCTTGGTAATTACCAATCCTGGTAATTTAAAAGGCAAATGTGCTTTTCTGAAACACACTCGTGTTCTCTTCAAATCAAATTTTGGATTATTTTTGGCCCCCCATATTTCTGCACTTACCCATGATATATATGGTTCGCATTTAAAATGATTCAATTATACTTTTTTAATAGCTAACACTTTCTGTTTTGAGCTAAGTGATACATGGCACCATCTATTGTCTCAAGAAGGGGTATATTGTTGGATTTCTAGAGGCTCACACAAATTATGGCCAAATTTCCATAGGTAGACAATTTAATGGTATTCAAATAGGTCGCATATAACTATTTAGGATAGATTATAGGTTTTATATCATATTTTCATGGACTCTGGATAGTTCATCATTACACATTAAAAACATGTATCAATTTTTTATTTACTCAAGATGGTTCATAGTCATATAGTATAGATTCATTCATTACAATCAACAAATTTAAATGGGATTAGGATGGTTCACCATTACACATTACAATATATTTATCAAATTTTCATAGACTTGGGATGTTTCTTCGATACATATTATAGGCTCACACATGAAATTTAATAGATGTATATGTACTTGGGATGGTTTGTCATTATGGATTATAGTTTTATATCAAATTTACATGGTCTTTGTATAATTTCATCTCCTAAATTAAATCATAATTATGACATGTACTCAATTGCATCAACATATATTATCTCCGTGACCAATCTAATGGTGACTTAGCTACCTAATTTTTATAGTGACTTATCCTCCTTAATACTAGATTATGACCTAGCTACTTAACACTTGATGGTGAATTAACTACCTAACAATTTTTTGTGACTTGGATACATAATGATTTATGGAAACTTAGTTTCTTTAATAGACTATGGTGTTGTAGCATCCAAATACTAGAATAGACACCAAATTTTTGTATCACCACCCTTCACCGCGCATTCACTCTCTTTTCCTTGTGGTCACTTATTCGAATTTTATCTTCCCTTCTAAATTAATCCCATTTCACCATCCCTTTATTTCATCTCATTTATGCTAATCACCCTTAATCATCCTTAATCCTCATTTAAATTATTTATCCTCCCTAAATCGTTAATTGTACTCTTTCTAGGCCTTCATTTTAATATTTTTACCCATCTATGGCATTTATTTACTCATTTCAGCCATCAACTACACATTATCTTCCCTATGAAAACCCTAGCTCATCCCATATCCATCTAAACCCTAATCTCACTTCCTATGGGATCTTTGTCTAGATCTCATCATTTTCCCACACCCAAATGGATGAGTCCCTGCAGTCAGCAGTGAACCCATTCGGGTCGTCGCGACCCTATAAATCTACCCTCACCCCTCCTTGTTCAAGGATGCAATTTTGGAGACTTTCTCCCTCTTGTGATCTTTCCTTCATTCTTGAAGTGTCCTTGCTGATTTCATCGTCATCTTAGAGATATTGTGCTTCCATTTTGGATTTTTAGGGAGATCTCTTACGTCTTTACATGTATTTCTTCATTATTTTCATCTTATTATCTATATCAGCCACTAACATCTTATGCAGGTTCAGTTGTCATCTAGGACTCAATTTCAATCTTCTTGGTCATATGTCTTTTCTTGTAGGTATTCATTTCAACGCATATCTTTTCATCCAACCCTAGTTCAGCCCTAGTCGTTGTCGGCCCTGTATGGTTGTCATCGACCCAACCTCTATTACATCAATTTCTTTGTCATCCAAATCTCCAGCCATCTGTTTTATGATTATGCATCCACCCAGTCTTAGATCTAATCATTTTTCCCCTCTAGTATCCCAAATCCATTCTACCAACCCACAGTCATTGCTGATCTATCCTAGTCACCATCGAATCAGTCTATTTTCATATTATTTACTATGTGTTTTATTAATTTCCATACATCCTTTCTATTTCCTCTTGTTTCATACATTTCTGAAGGTTCATGTTGATAAGAATAGTGATTTATTAGATCTATATCAGTTCAGATCCAACCACACAAGAGCTTGCATGTCTATTTTACAAGTTTCCCTCATCCAACCTCAATTGCCATCGGCAGCCCTCTGTAGCCTCGGATCGTCGTTGACCCATGCAGGTTTGATTTACTTTCCATATATATATTGATCATATTTGTATTTTCCTTACATTTCTACATTTCAGTATACTTTTTATCTCAGATTTACTGCATATTATCTAGATCTTAGCTACATAAAATTTATCAATCTCTACTTTTATCTTATCTTATCAAGGGTTTACATCCATCCTAGGAAGTTTTTTCTTCTCAAGAATGACATTTTCAGGAAACCCTCCCATCTATCTACTAATCCAATATTTTTCTGATGATTTATCTTGATTTACAGGTCACTTAGCTTGTTGTGGAGAAGGATCCATCATTTGTGCTTGTCCACATCATTATTCCATCTCAAGCTCCATAAACCCTTCATATTCTAAGTTGCTTTATTTTATTTAGTACTATTGCACTAATCTGAATAGAAAAGAGGAAAAATTGATCAACATTCAGGCACACCCGGTGCGAACTACCCATTGTAGGTGAGTCTTGTTATTAGTTTTCATTTTCATCTTCTTTATTCTAATTTCTACTAACCTTGTAGGGAAAGAACATGCATTAGATCGTTTTTGCATTCTCGCTTTCATTGGACCGTGGATTTCTTGGATTTTTTTTTCTTGCTTATTGGCTTTAAAGATCAAATAAAAAGTAAAAGTATATTCCATGTATTCCTCTTTTTCTTAGTTTCTCCTTTTACATTGTACTTTCCTTTCTTTCTTGTTGTTTTCATCGAATCTCCATATTTGTTTTTGGATCTACAAAGAACCCTTTCATTCTTTCTTTAAAAATCTAGTTTAATAAGTGGGTTTAACACATTGCATTCACCTCATCACACACAAACCAACTTACACACCCAAACACTTCTTACCAGATGGAACTATTGGGATTGCATCACCCCATAGGAAAGTTTTCACGGTATTCTAGCTGCATTGTAAACTGTATACAAATTTGGGCCTCACGTACCTTCAGGTATATCGGGGATTTTGAATCCAAAACACCCTGAAACCAGCCTTAAATCAGCCATTTCCTAGGTTCCCATTTTAGCCTTTTCTTTTCTTACACTCTTTTAATAATCATGATGATAAAAAAATTGTTGTTTGATTTGATTGTTAATGAACTACATAAAAAAATGTTTATCTACTTCATCCTTGTTATTAATCCTTCTCAAGCCAAGACAACTCAACAATCTACCTTATTTAATAACATCCCTTATTCTAATGATCTTTCCCAATAAGCTTCTAAACTTGATACCACATCATTGATCTCCCAACTTTTTGTTTCTATGGACTCGCTTCATAAAGACCATGTTATCCAAAATGATCCTCATATTGAAACTAATCCTTCTAGATAAACTTCACCTTAGTCTATTTTTTCTACACCAGCTTATCCTCCATCTCTTACTCCTTCAGATACTCTTAGACCTCCTACTATTCCTCATGGATTATCATAGTTTCAGGAACTCCTTGATCTTAATCCTATCTCCCTTTATGACTACCTATTTTGAAAGTCCTCCACAATACCTCAATCTCATTAATCCATTCAATTGGTGGATCCCATTCCACCCAACTTACCTCATATCAACACTATCCCCACTTCATCTACTACTGTCACTAGTATGCATATTCGACCATCTCAAGAAATTCATTTGTTTCCTCCTACATCCACCCAAAATAACACAACTCTACCCCTTATCCCCACTTCACATATTCATGGTAATGTAATCATCTCACAACCTCAACCATATGAATCAATGAAAACTTATCAACCACCTCCTCATCAAGGATCTTATCAATAGATAGTTCCCACTCAACCAACTTGAATATCCCAACCACCTATTAATTACATCCCAACCAACCCCATAAAAAATCAATCAAACATTCCTATTTCACAACAACCAACCCAATCAAACCAAAATTACCACATCCCCATATCCCAACATCAAGCTTTATCCCAACCTCTTAATTATATTCCCCCTTATCAACCATCAACACCAACACATCCCCAAACTTTTCAAATATATTAACAACCCAACCCATCCACATCATATGCACCGCAATCTCATCCTTCAACATCTCAACCATTCAATGATCCCTTACAAGTTCTATTGAGTATAATGGTTAACCTTAAAGCCGCAACTTTGGGATCCAAGACCACTTTTTCATATGAACAAATTTGTAGTGAACCCATCAATCCATTTGTCCCCGTGAAACCATATCCTCCTCATTGGTAATTGCCAAAATTCTCCAAGTTCAATAGAAAGGAGGATCCCCAACAACACCTTAGAGCTTTTTGAAATGCATGATACCTTATTACCCATGATCAAGATCTCATGCTCTACACATTTCCCATGTCAGTAGTTTTCTCAACATTGGAATGGTATAATAACATCCCCCAACACTCATTATTCACCTTCACTAAACTTCTGCAATTATTCCTTGAACACTTATTGATCAAAATTTTGTGTAAGATCAATATTACCTACCTCTATGCCATTTGACAATATGACATAGCGTTATAAACCAACTATCACTCCCCCTTCTACAGAATGAACTAATTGATCTTTTCTCATGGTCTTGTGTGAATCACATCTTTTCTACTCTTCAAATTCAATATTTTCAAAACTTTGAAGAGGATTTCATTATGGCTCACAAACTTGAACTTTGTGCCCTTGAGAAAGGACACCTTAAGCTTAGATCAAACAAACCCAAACCTGGATTCACCAAATCCTCCATACATGTTGATAAATCTAAAAATGTAGCTAATACCATCATGGTTCAATCATCATCCGCATTCACTTCTCACACGGAGCCTCCACAAAGATCTCCTAAATCAATTCCCAACTATACCCCACTGGGGGAATCGTATAGTTCTATATTTGACAAATTGATGGCAGTCCACCTTATTCAACTTCCCCCCATCTGACCCGTTGATGACTCGTGACCCAAAACCGTATGGTATCGCGAGGGGCATTATCATAAGTATCATCAAGTCCAAGGTCATGACATTGAGAAATTTCATTCCATGAAAGATCGCATCCAACAACTTATAAATCAAGGGGACCTTTAAGTAGACAATCCTAACACATCACCTAATTAACCCCTTGATGCCTCTAAACAACCATTCCCCAATCATCCATCACCAAATCAAGTTTCACCCCCACATCTTATGAACCTAATGCTCACACAATTAACACCATTAATCAAGAACCTACATTATTTCCTATATCCACTAACCCATAACCTACCACATCTACCTTTACTTTAAAAAATCCTACAACAATAATCTCATTTATATTCAAACCTATCTCTACACCTACCACATATCATCATATCACGTTTATTCCTTCATCTACATCCATGCCAATCTTAAATACACATATTACAGTATCTACACCACCTATATCTACAATCATCTCAACTATACCCACTACCACTACATCCCAATCTATCATATATGATTCTTCATTAACATCTACCATTCCTACATCTATACCCACTTCCACACCAATCATATCTTCTAGCATAACCACACCTACATCTACATCTCAATTTGCACATATATCTATGATACCCCTTGAAACATTTATGACACAAACACCCCCACTTAAGACAACCACAAATGGTATTCTTACCCTATCTACAAAACCAAATGCCCCTACACCAATTAATCCAAAACATATACAATTTTCAACCCATTCTAATATCATCAAATGCATCATTCAAAATCCCCTTACCTCTACAATATCCTTAGTGTCGATACAATCCACATCATCTGGTTCTACCTCTACGAACCACCTAGTTAAAATCCTCATAATTCCTACCAAAGGAAAATATTTATAACCAAAGTGTAAGGACCTTGGCATACCTATCCAAAAATATCTTACACATTTGCACAAGAAGGTGGAGCTCCCTCCTCCCAATCCTAAGCAAACCAATGTTACATCACCACTCTTGGGAGAAACTCCCTCCATCTTAGGACCAAGCCCTTCATCTAAGATACCCATCATCTACCAATATAAGTCCAAGAAATCTAACACTCCTTCTAGACGTAATCCTCCTTCAAAATCATCCAAGTTCCAAATCATCAAAACCAAATCGCAGATACCCATATCTCCTTCTAACTCTAAATTTCAACCAGAGGCTCTCATGAGGCCTCATAAAAGCAAACCACCTCTTTTTCCTTCATTTACCAAATCCACTTCATCCACGACCTCTTCTTCGACAACCCCCATTGGGTCCTATACTAAAATATTTCAACGCTTACTCTAAACCTCAGCAGTCACCCTTCCCCCTATCAAGTATTTTGATCCACACACTCCAAGACCTTTCTGGTTCAATTCTAAAATTGTATGTACTTATCATCGCACTTCGGGCCATGAAATTGAACATTGTAAGGCCCTCCAAACTCTCATCTATAGTTTAATGACAAAATATAATATTCTCGTCCACAAAGATCACCCTCTTCCTTCCATCATATCCACATCCAAATCCAATCCTCTAATTAAACCCTCACCTCTTAAGGAATATAAAATGGGTTCTCCCTCCAAATCACTTTCATTAATCCCTCCCCAAGCTCTATTTATCCTAAGGGGAGGCCCCTCTCTTCATCGATACTATCAACATTATTAATCCTCCTTGCACCCTCATGATCCTCAATTATCTATCCAATCGAAATCCTAAAGGTTTCATTGCTACTCCTATTAACAATCCTACCCCATATACCTTGACATCCACTATTTCCTTTGCATTTGCACCCAAGTTTCCTAAAGTGATGCAAAATCTCTCACTCGGGGAGAATCCCCTCCTCTCTCTTAGTCCTCTTGCATCTACTCCTTCATCTATCTATCACCATGGACATAGAAAATCTTATCTAAAACTCAGTCTAAATCTACTTGACCCTCATCTATAGCCAGACTTTGTCATCTCATCTTATCCAAATCTATTTATCCTTCACCTAATTTATTGCATCTCGTTCAAATTCTAATCCTTTGTGGCTATATTTTTGCCTCTCATTGGTGAGATCCATACCTTACCCTAAGCCCATCTTACATGTGTCCATCTTCATCTAATAGATCATGTAAAGCATGTTGTCCTCACTATTTGGAAGATAACATCATCAATAATTTTACCACCTCTTTTCTATATTCTACAACATTATCATCTTACCCCATCTACTCTCATCTCAAGGAAGGCATTGGGATTTTAATCATTGGTGACCTTGTCACTTCACATGCAACTCACCTCTCACAGTGGTTTGAGCTACTGCTAGAGAGGACTTCAATGTATAAAGTTTTGCGCTACACCAACTTCGATTGGATCATATCGCTATGATACTCTTGAACCTATCGTCAATCTATGATGGTAAAACTTATGAAACAAAATATTCTCATTAATGCATCTGCACCTTATGGCCTTTCTATTGTTAATATATATACTCAATTTGAACTTAGTCATCCCACTGGAGGATCTATCTATCCAGTTAACCTATTTTGCATCTTTTGTCATAACTGATATAGAATTATGGTGCAAGTCTACCGTGCACTTTCCTTGATATATGACCTCTGAATATGGGCACCCACTGATCTTCTCATAGCTATATTCCTCTGCTGGATAATCTGATCTCCCTTCTTAATCGAGACATCCAGGACCTCCTAGATTACATTCATTACCTCTCTTATTCGACCTATTGGAATCTCATGCTTCAAGCGAGTCCATGGGTATCACATTTACATTCATTATCCCCTTATAAGTGGTCTACTTTACTATCCCTAGCACTTCCTCATAAAGAATTCAAAAGAAAATAGACTAATCACCTCAAAGGATAATTCCTCCTCATTTCCAGCCACTACAAAGTAAACTAGTATCCGATTGCTTCCTTCGAAGGACAGCTGGTCATGCATATCATTAAACCCTGCCATCTATAAAAATAAATCATAAAAAGTAGAGCACTCCCATCGAAGGATGACTACCTCCATTTAATTAGTCCGCCATGTCGGGACCTGATAGGCTATCTCTATCTATTGATTAACCTTCTATCTCATAAAACAAAGGGTTCTCGGGGTACAAATAAAAATCAAACCATCCTATGAGAGCTTTCCCACATCAATCAATTTGTACAGTCCTCGATTACCTCATAGCTGGGGTATAGCGCCTAGGAAAACCCACCCCTGGAGAACTCTTCATTCCCACATATGAGTCTACATCTAAAATCCTTATTTCATGTCAAGAACATTAGGTCTATAAGTTCAGCACTTCACTTGCTTTACCTTGTGACTCTGTAGGATCACTAACTAACGATGGTTATGTGTTAATGCATGTTATTGGCTGCAAGTGCAATGCCTTAGGTGGCTCATTTTTTTGTACCACCTCAGAAATGTAACTGACAACTCGAAGCATTGTTTCACTCGTATACTCCTTGCTAACGATTATGTTGTGTTCATGATTGTTATATGGTAACCTTTTATCAAGGTTGCATCCTTTCATATCATCCCTAATATAAACCATGTCATCTAGTATCTATATGCTTACTTCTCAACTATATACATCATATCATGATCATACATGATTTGAACCTACTTTCACATCCATTCAATAACAATTATCCATATATAACATAATAACACTTTCTGGTGATCCACTGCATGCATAAGTCAAGACTCATAATTGTATCCATTCCATATTCTAGCACTTTCCAAACATAAATCTGGTAAATCATGTAATCATTACATTCACATATCATTCACTATCAACACATGTGTATCTAAGTAAAATCAACATCCATAATCAGACCATCATCTAATATGCATAATTAACCATCTATATCTAAATATCAACATCATCAAAACCATAAAATCATACACACTACCACATCAGTTGAGTCAAAATCCCAAAATCATAGTATGACTATCCACTATATATGGGATACTATCATAAGTCCAAAATAAATCAATACATCTCATGATGTCACAGGACTCTACAGCCTCTAAGGGTCCTATCTCAATGCTAATACATCATCAAGATCTGTAAACTGTACATTAGATAATATCACATCCCACCTCCTCCTGGGTCAGGTGCAATGGATCAATACCTAGGCATCGTCACCTCCCTCGTAGACTCTCCTCTCGATAGTGGATGAGCCATGCTCCCAAACTAACTCCCTGATAAGTGCTCTCGCTCACCCCCCTGCAATATCACCCTTAATCTACTTGGGTAGGGCTAGAACTCTATATCTCAAATATAAAATCTCTTAATGTCTGTAGAACCAATTATGTACTGAAAAGCATTCTCATAACCTCATCATGCCTCCATCGATAGTGTCATGTATAAGCTAATTAGACATACTATTTGGAGGAATTCATCATGTTCATCTCCCTGTGATGTTGTTGTAGCCCCAGGTTGGACCTGACTCTGATACAAGGGTCAATGCATGATCTTCGAATCTAGATATATAAGCCTGGTTGTTGCCTGAGCTTGTGCTAATTGCCAACAACTGCCCCCAGTGATGAGCTAAAAATTTGAAAAAAATGCATAAAATTAAAGAAAAACAACAAAAATGATTTAAACCAAGCTAGGGTTTAGGCACTTACCATCATACAAGTCCTCTAGCGCTTCCTTCCAGCTCCTCTGGCCTCCATTTCTCTCCAAATCTCACTCTCTCTTTAAAACCCATAGTTCTCAATCATAACTTTGCACCGTGTAAATGAGGCTCTTCAGCTGATCCATGGGCTTATGTAGCCCACCAACCAAAGTCACTGCCGAACCCCATTAGGCTGCCACCGCTTAGACATAGTCACCTCAGGTCATTGTCAACCCGACTTTTGTTTTTTCAATCTTCTCTTTTTCCCTCTTCGATCAATCCTTTATTTTAAAATTATCTTTTTCTTCCACTTGTTCCTTAAAGGGTATTCATCTTGCATCCTTCTTATGTCCCAATTGGGCTTCCTTATATAGCCCAACTTTATCATCCTCTTACCTTTGTGGTCATCTTCATGTTCCCTCTTGGGGAACCATAATTTTTTATCCATTTTTTCGTCCCACCCCAAATGGATATTTTACAATCCCACCATTGTTCACATTTGTTTGCACCTACTTGATGTCTACCTTTGACCTTTTGGTACCATGGATTACACATCCATTTGAGTATATTCCCCTTGATTTCCCTCCATTTTTAGTGATTTTTACCGACTCACAAGCCCGTAGGACATTTCTGTCATCTCTCTAAAGACCGTTCTTTTTTCCCTATCAACATGACTCTGAAATCACCACCATATATTTATTTTAATTTTTATGTTTTGTTCAATCCTCACCTAGGATATCTTATCCCCTCATCTTCTTTTCTCATCCTTTCTATTGTTTCATCATCTGTCTGTTTCAAACTCATGATCAACTTCCTTTGTGGTGTCAACCCCTAGTTTCAGGGGGAACCCCAATCAATCATATTTTCTACCCTTCTTATTTTTTTCTTGTGGCTTAACCAACATAAAATAATTTTCAAAAGGGGGAAAATGTAGACACCAAAAATTAGTATCAACACCCTTCACCCCACATTCGCTCTCTTTTCCTCATGGTCACCCATTCAAATTTTATCTTCCCTCCTAAATTCATCCCATTAATCACCATTTTTCACCATCCCATTATTTCATCCCATTTATGCAAATCACCCTTAATCATCCCTAATTCTCATTTAATTTATTTATCCTCCCTAAATCCTTAATTTTACTCTTTCTAGGACTTCATTTAATAGTCTTACCCATCTATGGCCTTTATTTACTCATTTAAACCATCCACCTACCCATTTATCTTACCTATGTAACGTTATCTCATCCATATCCATCTAAACCCTAATCTTGCTTTTTATGGGCTCCTTGTCTCGATCTTGTCATCTTCTCATTATCTAAATGGATGGGTCCTTATAGTCAGTGGCGACCCTATAAAGCTACCCTCACCCCTCCTTTTTCAAGGATGTAATTTTTGAGACTTTCGCCATCTTGTGATCTTGCCTTCATTCTTAAAGTTTCCTTGTTACTGGCATTGCCATCTTGAAGTCCTCTTGGAGATCTTGTGCTTCTATTTTGGATTTTTATGGAGATCTCTTTCATATTTGCATATATTTCTTTATTATTGTTATTTTATTATCTATATCAGCCACTAACATCTTATGCAGATTCAGCTATCATCAAGGACTTGATTTCAGCCTTCTCATCCATCTGTCTTTGCTTTTAGGTCTTTGTTTCAATTCATCTCTTTTTGTCTAAGCCTAGTTCATCCCTAGTTGCCGTCGACCCTGTATGGTTGTCTTCGACCCATCCTCCATTGCATCAATTTCTCTGTCATCCAGATCTCCAGCCATCTGTTTTCTATTTATGCATCCACCCAATCTCAGATCTAGTCATTTGTCTCCTCTTTCATCCCATATCCATTTTGTCAACCCCAGTCACCACTGATCCAACCTAGTCGTCATTGACTCAGTATGTTTTCATATTATTTACTATATTTTTTCTTAATTTTCTTGCATACTTTTTGTTTTATCTTGTTTTAAACCTTTCTATAGGTTCATGTTGATCAACATAGTGCATTATTAGATCCATATCAGTTCATATCAAACCACAAAAGAGCTTGCAGGTCTGTTTTGCAAGTTCCTCACATCCAGCCTTAGTTGTCGTCTATTGACCCTCTGCATCCTTGGGTTGTCATTGACCTATGCAAATTTGATTTACTTTACATTTATTTTGATCATATATGTATTGTCCTTACATTTCTACATTTCAGTATTATGTTTATCTCATATTTACTACATATTATCCATGTCTTAGATACTTCAAATTTATCAATATCTACTTTCATCTTATCTTATCAAATACGGGGGTTGACATCCATCCAAGGAAGTTCTTTCTTCTTGGAACTAAAAATTTTAGGAAACCCTCCCATCTATCTACTAATACAATATTTTAGGTTGATTTATCTTGATTTGTAGGTCACTTAGCTTACTGTGGAGAAGAGTCCATCATTTACGCTTGTCCACATCATTATTCCATCTCAAGGTCCATAAACCCTTCATATTCTTAGTTGCTTTATTTTCTTTAGTACGAGTTCAATAATTTGAGTAGGAAAGAGGAATTTTTGATCAACTAGTTCTCAAAAGATATATTCACACATCCCAATACAAGCACATTGGGTGGAATCATGTGTATTCATTTCATGATTTAATGTCATTTTATATATTTTATTTCTCATATAGTAATTTTATACATCTCTAGTAAGTATTAATACGCATATTTTCCATGCGATCACATTTCACATTTTTGATGTGGGGAAACCTTCTTTAGTTTCAAATATGCACACATTCCCTAAACAAGCACACCAAGGGAAATCAATTGTATGTTTTCATGCTTTCATGAGTTTTACACTTTTCATTTTTATGCACGTCTACACATGCGCATCCACACACATGAAAACACCTATATATTTAAAACATGTCTCTTCAATGTGGTCATAAATTCCACATTTTTTATGTCAAAGTAAAATCTTCAGTTTACACACGTCACATTTCTACCATCAAAGAAGAGGTTTGAATTCAATTGTTCTTTTAAATTTTAATCTAATAATTTTATCTCTAAATTAAAAGAGTGATACTTGTGTTACACGAAGTTTGATCATGTAGAACTTGGAAATAACATGTTGCCATTTATCATGAACTCATCATGTTTTCCTATTTATTGGCTAAACTTAAAACATCATACTCAATCCTACACTTTTATTCCTTTAGGTCATGACTTGTTATTCAACCTAGAACATCAAGAATAAATGCTCCTAATAGATATTAAATCTCTAAACTCTCTAAAGTCCATATCTTGTCTCATTTTATACTCCATCCTAATCCCAAATGAGCTCATAGGATAAGGAAAAGATTGGCTAATGAATTATTTCCATGGACAATTAAATTGTCCCTTATGCTTGCAATGGTCATATTTTCAAATTCATAAGCTACCTAAGTCGTATTAGCATCAGTTGAATTAGAAATAATTCATAGATGTTTTCTAACACACACACACACACACACACACACACACACACACACACACACACACACATTAATCTATTAGGGGCATCTAGGGATTACCATATCCAAGGACGCGCTACAAAGGTCATTTAATCAATCCTTGAAACACCTCTTCCATGGATCATATTATAAAAAGGTTACTTAAATATGAATAAACATATATTTATGTAATAGATAACATATATCAGCTATTTTCCTATCAAAGATAATACAAGTGACATTTCTAAATGTTAAGGGTGGAATTAGGAATCCATTTTGATTTACACTTTTATAACCTCCATTCCATCATATGACTTGGAAAACTACATATGGATTGATATTACTTCAACATATTGGTGTATAGTGTAGTGCTCTTTATATCATTAGGGGTGCAATGAGTCCAATCAAGTGCATATGATGAATAACACCTTTTCATGTCAATAGGTATCGAAGACAAAGAGAAGAAATTTACATGAACAAAAGCACAAGCACATGATTTTAAACACGGATCCTATATCCATAGACAAAGAAAAAATAATTCCATAGGAATATTGTAGATATTAGCAGAAAATGACACATTTAGTAGCCCTAGGACACTCTTATAAGGCAAACTTGTCCCTAGATAGATGAAATTGTCCTCTACTTAGTTTCAGGATCATAGATTTCACAAGTAAATTTATGATACCCTATAAAGAATCCTCAACCAATTAAAAATTATTGTTACACACTAATAACCTTATATGTGGTGAATATATTCCAAACCCTGGCCCTAGTTATGTTTATCTACATTCTAAAAATGTGTTGAGAAATAGTGTATCCTTACATACTTCTAGGATTGTCATTTATTTATTTATTATTTTGAAGTTGTATTCATTAACATTTAAAAATTAATTAATTAGATCAACACCAATTTTTGTGCTACCATTTGTAATACATATGGCATTATTATAAAATATGTTCTACCAAATAACCAAACTCCTTGATGGATTTTTTTCAAAATATTATTTATATTGTGAAATATTTTAATGGGTTATGGATAAATTAATTTGGGATTTATCTTGTGGCTTGAAATTGTGACTAACCACAAAGTATGTGTATTATCTACCACTATTTTAAAATATTTTGTGTGTTGACAATGAAAAAATTGTAAACAAACTTCAAGTAAAGCATAAATAATTTATTTTCTATAAAGGCTCATTTTGGTGATCAAAATTGAACCTTTCCTAGTGCTTCCAAGGGATTTAAACCCTCCTTGGAAGTGCAATTCAAAATTATATTTTCAAAACAGAACTAAGTTTTTGAAATCACTTATCATTTACAAAGGGAAACAAAAAAAATTTAAGTAAAAAAGTGATATAACTAGGAAGGAGACATCAAACTATCCTAAGATGTTTATCTACCATAGATCAATAGCACTCAAGAGTCATCCTGACATCACACTATTATATGGGTTTTATTGGCCATAAATTAATAATGCTCAAGAGTTAACATGACTACTACTCCAGTAGTACTATATGTCTCTTTGTCCATTTTTTAGTTAGTGTTTGTACTAATAGTAACATTTCACAATAATCAACGTGAATGTGAAGAGTTACAAATATGAATTTCCCTTTCCTTTCATTATCCACCATCCAAATTATTATTCCACCCATATTTCTCTTATTTGCACAAATTCATCCATCTCATTTCATTCCTCCTCTTCCTCGGTATATTTAGTAAGAAACATGTTTATATTTCATTGACAATATAGTTCATACATTTTAGTAGTATTGGGTAAATTACCATTTTCATGTTGACCTTATGACTTCATATTGTTTTTTGTGAGGAAGGAATTAGTTTTTCTATTATAATGATTACATTGAATAAATACAAGCACTAGGTGTGTTAAAGTATCCAACCGAGCATTGGAAATAAATTGTATTCCAATGTCAAATTTTGTAAAATTCCTCAAAAAAAATTATGGATTGTCACTCCCTTGTTATGCTTGAGTCGAATATGGGATCAACATGGTTTCTCTATTTTGGTTGTTTCTCCCTATGGATTTTTTTGTTGAATCTAGGGACATAAATGGCTCCACATGACAACTCTCCTATAAAAGTCCCAAAAGTGCACCAACCAGTATGCTTGTTGAGTTCAACATTGGTCCTAATATTTTTACTCCTTGGTCCTCAAAAATAGATATAACCTTCATATCACCACATCTCCTTGTAAGCTTGGTCAAACGCACATGTGACTTACAACATCAAATTTAAATCAATTTTTTCTCAACATGTGAAGAGTGAATAGGGATATGCCATGACTTGTGATAGCACATACTTTTCCTTCACAATGGCTCAATATCGTTGCATAGGTTCCTATAGCTATACATGAAAACTCATTACTTTATCTTGCATCTCCTAGAGTTTTTGGCCGACATTTTACAATTATGCCTATAACAATCCTACCAACCTCATTACATGTTATGGATTTGACTATCTCATCAACTTTGACCCACGTTGATGATAATGGAGACTTCTTATTTGTACACCTTCATGGTTTAAAGATATATAGGCACTAAATTCTTGTTGTATTTAACATTATAGCGTAATTGATGATATTGTTTTTGTAAGTTGTAAAATATGTACCAAAAGTACAATTTTTTCTTATAGCTTTTCACCTTAATAAGATTTTGATAGTTGACTCCTTTCCTCACAACCGACATAACTCTGAAAGTAAAAAATGATTTTGAAAAGGACCCACGGGCCACACCCTTATACCTACATAAACCTACCACCTTATAATAATAATTTAAAAAAAAAGCCCCTCTAATAGCATTTTAAATTAATTTTGAGTAAGACTTATTCCTACTACTCTTCTGAAACGACGGGGGATTTTTCTGCATTTAAATTTAAGTCCTCGACCGGAGGAGATACTGGTGTGACTAAATTATCTTCTGTACTTTCATTTTCCGGCGAAAGATCCTTCTTCGCGGCAGCCTTTTCCTTGGCCCTGCGCAGCGCTTCAATAAGCTGTTCCATGGCGGCTGTGGGATCGTCTCCGGCCCTCATTAATTCTTCGCTTACATCCGCCGGAGTAATCTGGGCTGCCTCCATCAAATTCTCAACTTCCCCAAACAGAGGATGATCCTCAATTCCTTGATAATTCCTCGCCAAAACCCTGAACGCAGGAAAACTACAGAAGGACAAATGAATATGTTTATCCATACGCCCCGACCGCAGAAGCGCAGGATCCAGCCTTTCAATATGATTTGTCGTAAATATAATAATCTTCTCGCTGCCGCAGCTCGACCACAGACCATCCGTGAAATTCAAAACCCCTGAAAGAGTCACCATGCTTTCCTCACTTTCCTTCTCCTCCTTCGCAGGGTTTGGGCCGCCGTCATCCTTGCTCTCTTTCTTCGCCTTCTTTTTCCGGTCGGTCAAATCCAGCGAACAGTCGATGTCCTCGATCACAATAATGGCCTTATTAGTCGTAGCAATCAGCAGCTTTCTCAGCTCGGTATTATTTTTAACCCCTGTTAACTCCAGGTCATAAATGTCATACTCGAGGAAATTAGCAATGGCGGCGATCATGCTGGATTTCCCGGTGCCTGGCGGGCCGTAGAGCAAATACCCCCTTTTCCACGCACGCCCCACTTTCTTGTAGTACTTTTCCCTCTGCGCAAACCTTCGGAGGTCCTGCATTATGTCGTCCTTTAGCTCGGGGTTAAGAGCCAGGGTTTCGAACGTTGCAGGGTGCTCGAAAACCACCGGCGTCCAAACCCGGTTTCTCTCCAGGTACGAGTAATCCTTACCGCCTTTGTTGGTGTAAATTTTCCGGTGCCGGGTTTTGAGATCCAGTATTTTGGCCTCCGCCATTACGTGGGGCAAATAAGCATCGAATACCTTGGCTTTGTCCTTCTTGTGGAATTGCAGCTCGAAATACCGCTTCTCGTCGGAGTCGTTACGCCAGGAAAGGATGGCTGGTTTAACCTCTCTGCTCTGAGAAGTCCACCAGACTTTGATGCCCTCGAATTCGTCGAGGATTTGCTGTCTTTTGTCCATGGTGAAGCTGAATTTCTTGCTATTTTTGGGCTTATTGAGCTTCAATCTCGTGGCTGCCGAGGAGGATCGCGTACTTAAATAAATCTGTACCGATTCATAAACCTCGCTCACTCTCATGCCGTCGTTCTCCTCAATCACGACAGAAATTTCACGAGCTTGACAGAAATTTCTGTGACGTATCTTGACAGAAATTTCTGTGACGTATCTTGACAGAAATTTCACGAGCTTGGTGAGGAGCTGTGTGAAATAATCGTAGAGTTCGGGAGGGAGATACTGTTCCGCCATTGTTCCCATAAAGAAGACGGTGGCCATGAGAGGCCCGATATTCGACCACATCTCCATTTGCCGTTGAGAACACACAAACTGCAAACAAATTTAAGGATGTTTGAAGAGGATAAATCCAAGGCAGCGCCTGTCAGCAGTGACGTACCAGGCGGCGCATGATATTTTATGAAAAAGACTGAAGAACGTCCCTGGTAAATGCTATATTTTTGTTTTCCTTTGTTTAATAAAGAGTGGGAAGCTGCTTCAACAATTTCTCATTTTGTCCATAGTTCTGCTAGAACGTTTCTTCACAGCTTCTCATTTTATATGTATCTGTAATATGTCACGCGTCTGAGAGGCGTGTCGTACAAGGAAATGTGGATGGTCACTTTTTTAATTTCAAATCTGGGTGCAACATTATATATTTTGGACAACATTATTGTAGTTTGGGAGGGCATGAATATGCCCTTCAGACTTCTCAACCAACTTTCTTTGTTAAAATTGATTTTGAAAAAGTCTATGACAGAGTTGAGTGGCCTTTCATTTTGGCCATGTTGTAGGTTATTGGTTTTGGACCCAGATTCATCTGCTCTATCAATATGCTCTTTCAAAATGCAAGTGCCTATATTACTATCAGTGGTCAGCAGTCTGAGAGATTCTCTCTTCGTCGTTTCATCCAGCAAGGTTGCCCTCTTGCTCCTTCTCTTTATGTCATTGTTGCTAAAGGTATGAGCTACTTGCTTGCTATTGCTGCCAATGCTGGTTTAGTTAAAGGTATTCAACCACCTTCCTCTCCTAAGCAATTTATTAATTGCCACTTTACAGATGACTCTTTTCTCACATTGGCTGAAACTGAGGCCTCTGTCACTAATGCCATGAAATGCCTTGATATTTTTTGTCTTGATTCTGGTTCTGTTATCCAATGGAAGTAGACCCAATGTTACAGAAAGGCGGTGGGTCCCAAACCTCCTTGGATAGAGGGATTCCAATGGCTTTGGATTGAACCTGGTGTTCCATTTAAAAATTTAGGCATTCATTTTGCCTTTATGACATCCCCTGCTGACCTTTGGAATTATGTGATTCAGCGAGTTGAGCAAAAAATCTCTTTTTGGATTACCAAGCATTTGTCTCTTGCTGGCAAGCTCCAAGTCTGCTCCAAGGTTCTGGCCGCCACTCAATTCTATTACTCACCATGTTGGGCACCCTCTAAAGCCGCTTACCACAAGCTGGAGAAAATTCTGCATGATTTCCTGTGGGCCAACTCCAAAGGGAACCATGGTTTTCACAGAGTTTCTTGGGACATATGTTGTACGCCCAAGGACATTGGTGGTCTTAGCCTAATCAACATTCATATGCAGGGGTTTTCTCTCACTGCCAAATGGATTATTCGCAGTCTTGAAGGTGAGGAATCTTAGAAAATTCTTCTCAGAAATTGTATATATCAAGGGTCTCTACTTAATCGAAAGGCGTAGTAGGGTTTGAACTACTACTCCTTACATCTATGTCTTGGTACTGTTAAAAGAGGTGGCTCTTTTGTGGAAAAAAGCATATGGAAATCTTGGGAACTTCTCAAACCTCATCTGCTCTGGTAGGGTGGTGTTTTCCGAAATGGGCTCTCTCTTAATTCTCCTAGTTTGTGGTGGAATCTGGGGCTTCAATTTCATGATGAACCCCTTGCTCTTTCCTTGCAGCTCAAGGGCTTACGTCTTCTCAAAAAAGGGATTAAGTATATTCATGACCTTTTTTGTCCCATCACCAAGGATTGGCTTCCATGGGATAGCCTAAAAGCTAATTTTGCTCTAAATGACAATGACAAACAAGCCATTTCTTTCATTAAAGATCTCATACCTGGCGATTGTCTACATAAAATTGGTGTTACTACGCAGTGCCTATGGTGGTTTGACTGGCACTGGCCCTCTGCCACCCCCTTCAAAAACTATAAACCTTAGCTGGGCTACAAGCTTCTCACCCAGAAGCAGCTTCCTCTCCAAAAGTTAAACGCTCGATGGAGCCTGCATTCCACTCATTTTGGGTGGAAGTTGCACTTCAATATCGTTTGGGCCATTCCTATAGAGCCCAAAGTTGCGCACTTTCTCTGGAGCATTCTTCATCAAGGGCTTCCTGTGGTCAAACACCTTATTCTTCTGGGAGCTCCCTCGCTGCATTACCCATTCTGCAACCACATTGATACTCTTCTTCATCTCTTTTGGTTATGCCCTCATGCTCAGTCTTTCTGGCACTAGATTCATACCCTTTTTCAACCTTTTTTTCCCACCTTCTTCACATGGAAAATGTTTCTTTTGGGGGATCTGGCCTTTATTCCTATAAAATTTTACAACATTTGACATTCTTTCAGAGTAGCTATTTTATATCACATTTGGAAATCTAGAAATGCTGCTATTTTTAATAAAGAGACAGTGGATAGAACTTTTGCTATTTGTAACAAGCTTGATGTCATCTCCAGTGTTTCACTTCAGATCCAGGTACAGGTGGAGAAAGTCTGCACAGAGGTTGAACATTTGCAAACTCTACTAGACCATTGGGGGAGTGCCCCTTGTGTTGTTAGTCGCGTCCCGCCTGATTCCCCTCGCCCCTGCTCACACTCGCAAGGCCGCCGCTTGTCCCATGGGTGGTGCGACTTTGACTTAGATTTAGTTCATGGGCGGCGTAGCACCTCTCCTCACCACACGGGTCTCTCTGCCTCCTTCTTGGACTTTTCCTACTTCTAGGGTTTTTGGTCAACTGGACTCTAGTAGTGGTGGCTCCGAGAGGTAGGCGCTTGACTAGTCAAAGTTTCTACGACTTTTTCTTACTATTTCACCCTCCCGGTGGGGAAACGAGGAGGAACATCAGCAAACTAATGGCTAGGAGCAGCTTGATGATGCCCCCGATACTACTCTTGGTGGTTGGGGTGACCGTCCAAAGAGCCCACCGCCGCCGCCACCTTCCTCCATGTTTGCTGCTGCTGCCTAGCTCCATGTTTGGAGTTTCTCTGGTTCTCGGCTTTTCTATTTTAATCTTTTTCTTTGAAAATGTGTCTGCTGACATGACACTTTGCTACTCGTAGCCTTTATGGCTACTTTGATCCTGCTTACGGGGTGTGAACTTTTCAACCTGATTTTGTATGATTAGCATTGTACTTCATTATTAATATATGGTTATGCTTTTCAATTAAAGAAAAAGACTTATTTTAACTTTTTATCTAATAGTTCTATTTACCTTTACACCGAATATTTTTAAAAAGAAATTTTAAAAAACTAATAAAATGGTATTTTAATTTTTTGAATGTTACAATTACTTAATTATCATATCGTTTTTTGCATGCATATACGTATGTATGTACATTAAATATATTTTTAATATCATCCATGAGAAGGGATTCAATTTGTAATTTTCATTCTTAAAAATTGTATTGTTTGATTTATACACAACTTTTAATTTTTTTGATTAAATGAAATGATTTCTATTTTTAATGAACATAAAATATTTAAAATAATATCTATTTTTAAATTATGTTAATTATTTAAAATTAGAAAAAAAATTATACTATTAGACAATTTAAATTAATTTTTAAAATCTAAATATATAAATTTTTATTTTAAGATTTCACAAACAATTTTAAAATTGAAAAACAAAATATAATTAATAAAATTATAATTTTAATAAAAACTAAAAAATTGTGAAAATAGTAGCAATTTTTAAATGGAAATATTTAGAATTTCTTTATTATTGTCATATATGACACAATTTTAGAATTGTGGATTTACAACATTATTTAAATTGTAGATACGTAATAACATTAGAACTGTGACAAAAGGCACAATAAAAAAATTATAGATTTTTCACAATATTTTTCAATGTGGATTTTATCACATTTTTTTGTCACAATTCATGTTTCAACAAAAAAAAAATGTGGATGGAGTCCATGAATTTGGATTCATAATTTTACAAAAGATATCTACAAAAATATTGTAGAAATGTTGTGGATACTTAGCCCATATTCTATTAGTGTTTCTTCCCACCTTTATTATCCATTAATCAAATTTTACATATTACAATAAGTATGAAAAGAATAAACAATGTAAACCTTCTCTCCAATTACTTGCTTGCTCTATTTTCTTACACCTTGCTCCTACAATTCCACTCCGGCACTGAAGAATCTCTGCTCACTTACTCTCATATAGTTAAAATTTGTTCTAGATCTCTTTGGATCTTCTAATCACCAATTCTCTTACTCCTCCTTGTATTTATAGCCTTCCCCCATGTCTTCCCATGCACTGGAGAATGGGAAATGTCATGGAGGGAAGAGACATAGTCGAGTGCTGAAAATTCACATCATTCATGCTCCATTTTTTTTCTATCTAGAAGTGTTAGGACCACCTCCCTAGATGGGCAGTAGTTACAGGACCTCTTCTCAAGTTTGGCATTGGTTCTACAACTTGCACTCTGTGTAGAGTGGCGGTTCTGTTAAAATGTTGTCAGAACCTCCTTTTCCTCATTTTTCTTCACTTTTCCTTCTTGGTGCTGATGGATCTGATGAAATGGTGTGTTTTTATGGATCCCTATGGATCATACCTCCCCTTCTTAGGAGGATTTTGGTCCCAAAAAATCTTAGTGGGGGAGTGGTAGAGGAATCAACTCCCTCTCTTTCTCCTTCGAGTACCACTAGGTTTCCCTTGGTGTCTTCTCTTCTCGTCCAACCTACCAAGACTCCTATGGATCTCTAGTTTGCTGCTCCAGTGCCACATCATCCTCTGAGTTTCTTCAAGTACAATCCTCTTTAGAAGGAAGCTTCAATATGTTTTATTTATCATGTATAGATGACCCTAGCAGGTGCGAGCTCTTGCAACTTTCTACTAAGGACATCCACATGAAGTGTGTCAGAATTTGTCTCCTGAGATGGATTTGTCAGATCCTCTCCACGTGTAATGCTGCTATAGTCACCACTTTTCCATGTATCTCCTCCTCTTCCTGCTGCCCTACTATCAGGTCCAGTGAATGAGTAAGTAGATACGGTGACTACATAGTAGAAGTTTTTATTGCTCCTTGAATGAACAGTTCCTGTGGTGAATTATTCTGCAAAAACTCACAAGTGCTATCCAAATTCTCCATCCTTTGGTTAGAAACATCCGTGCTCTCTACTCCATTTTTCTTTTCTTTGAATGAAAGTAAACAAAACTGATGTTTTTGCTAAATAAGTCTTTGTGCTTGGTTGGTACTTACCATAACCTTCTTTGATTTGTTCTGGTGTGCCTGGATGTTGAAACTGACTCCGTCCTTGACCCATCTATACCAATTATCACTTGTTGTGAATATAGAATCCCTGGAATACAAGTAAGGAATTCTAAAGACAACATCAAATGCATCAAGTGGAATGATATTAGCCTTTAATACATCTATGTATTGGGAATTTATCCCAAATTACACTTTCTTGCTACTTGGATTTCTACACCGTTCTTTACCCATCCCAATGGGTATGGATGTGGATGCTTATAAGTTTATAGACCAAGCTCTTTTACAACTGTATCAGAAATAAAATTTGACTAAGAACCAAAATCTACTAAAGTGTTTACCTTAGTCTTATTGATTTGGATTCTAATTTGAAATAGCTTACTCATATTTTTTTTCTTCTTCTCCCCCATACATGTCAGTGTCCATGCATCCCAACCTCTCGTCTACATCTGAATCATCCTCAATCTCCACCTCTTCTTCTATTTTTGTAGTGGCCATGGATTTCTTGGAATCCTTGGTTTAGTGCTTTGGGTGTAATTTCGGATGCAACTTCCAAAATGTGGCGTTAGTGTGTCCATTTATATCACAATTCTTACAAAAATTCTTAGGATCTTTACAAGTATGCAAAGAAATGGAGGCCTATTTACCTTTCCATTTACCTTTGTAATTTGTTGATCCTTGTTCCTTTTGCTACTATTTTGTTGACTGGTCTTCCTTTGGCTCTGCTTCTCCTTGCTTCTTCTCATCATCAATATAGTATGATTGCACACAAGATTCATTGAGATTCATGGAGATTAACTTCCTCCAAATTTGAGTGTGAAGTACTCCAAAATATTTTTTCAGGATGTCCTCATCCTCTAAGTCCATATTAAGCAACATGGGTTGTCTTTGAAACTCTGCAATATAGTCCTGCACACTTTAATTTTTGCCCTACCTAAAGTACCACCACTTAATCATCTGGTCAGTCCTATGACCGATATGATAGAAATTGGATCTAAGAAACTCTTTAAAACCTTTCCAAGTATTGAAAGTAGGACGTTTCTTCCTTTCACAAGTGGCTAGATTGGTTTCCCACCAAACCATAGCATGAAATTCCATTTTGAGAGGTGTAAAGGTAATCCTTTGTGCCTCAGTGACATTATGCACACTAAAATAAACTTCCAACTATTTTATCCATTTATCCAGTAGTTCTGAATCTACTTGTCCTTCAAATTTCTTTATTTCAACTTTCATTTCGAATTTAAAAGGAGTATGAGAATATTTTACCTTCTTGCTTATAGTTGCAGCCTCTTATTCACGCCCTTCCAAATATTCCTCATCGTGGCTCCCTCTGATACCAATTTTTTTGGCTAGTGCTGAAACCAATGATTCTATGGAATCTTTCCTAACTGAAGACGTCTTTTGTAGATTTGAAAGCTCTTGTTTTTTTCTATGCAACCTATCCATCATGGTCTCTAACATCTCAAATCTATGGATAAAGTTCTCTTCCTCCATTTGAGCTCAAACTCTCTTTTTCCACTTCTTCGTATAAATATCTGGTTTGCAAGGTAAAAACTATTCACCTTTGGACCTTGTTACTATCATACAAATCAAAAGAAAGAATCGAATACCACAAACCTGGATATATAATTAGCTCTGATACCAAAATGATCCGTAAAATTCTACTTTGGAACTCTATGAATCACACAATTATGTTGTTATACTTTCTCTTTGGAAAATGACATATTTGATGAAGATTATAGCTTAGTGACTAAATTTCTCAGTGCTTAGAATAAAATTACAGAGAGTGCTAATGAATTCCAATTTGAGGGAAAACCAATCGGGAAGGGAAACTACTCTTTCTTCCCACTTATATTGGCCAATAATCAAATTTAACAGATTATAATAAGTATGAAAAGAAGCAACAATGTAAACCTTCTCTCCAATTACTTTCTTTCTCTATTTTCTTACACCTTGCTCCTACAATTCCACTCCAGCACTGAAGAATCTCTGCTCACTTGCTCTCATATAATCAAACTTTGTTCTTGATCTCTTTGAATCTTTGAATGACCAATTATCTTTCACCTCCTTATATTTATAGCCTTCCCCCATGTACTCCCATGCACTAGAGAATGGGAAAGGTCAGGGAGGGAAGAGACATAGTCAGGCACTCCAAATTCACGTCCAATCACACTCCATTTTTTCTGTCCATAAGTGTCAGGACAGCCACCTGGTGTAAACTGGTGGTTTCAAGACTTCCACCCTAGCTGGGTGGTGGTTACAGGACCACCACCTAGGTTGGGTTGTGGTTTTGCAACCGCCACTCTGCTCAGAGTGGCGGTTCTATTAAAATTATGACAAAACCTCCTTTTCCTCAATTTTCTTCACTTTTCCTTCTTGGTGCTGATGGATCTAATGGAATGGTGTGTCTTTCTAGATCCCTATGGATCAGTAATGCGTGAGCCCAAGATATGTCTTCATTATATCGATCATCTTCACTAAACTACCAGTGATGACTAGATCGTCGACATAAACAACTACAATCATAATCTCCCCCCCTTTCATTTTGAAATAGAGATTGGAATCATATGGATTTATGAAAAATCCATGTTGAATGATATGCTCATAAATTTTGATGTACCAAGCTCGGGGTGCCTGTTTAAGGCCATATAGAGATTTATTGAATATGAATACCTTTGTTTCTTCTCTAGGTATAACATATCCCTTAGGTTGAGTCATGTAGGCTTCTTCTTATAGATCTCCATTCAGAAAGGAACTTTTTACATCCATCTGATGGAATTTCCAACCAAATTGTGGAGCTAGAGAAAAGATCATCCTGATCATTTTGATCTTAGCTATGGTAGAAAATGTATCCTCATAATCAATGCCTTCATTTTGTGCATACCCCTCTACTACCAATCTTGTTTTATACTTGTTTATGGTCCCATCTACTTTGTACTTTATTTTGAATATCCATCTACAACCAATGGGTTTCTTCGCTGGTGGAAGATTGACAAGATGCCAATTGTTGTTTTTCATCATTGAGTTATATTCAACATCCATGGCATCTTTCCAAGATTTCGAATGTAGGGCTTCCTAGATTGTAGAGGGATCAACAGATTCAACAACTCTACTCATTAAAGAAAAGTTTACTTCTTCACATGCTTTACTAAGAGTCCTTGGTCCAGTGGTGGATGTATCTAGTGGAGCATTCAATTTTGCATCTCGTATCATATTAGTATACCACTTGGGCATACTTGGTATTTCTCTCATGGGTTGTGGCTCTATCTGATCAAAACCATCATCCCTATCATCACTATCATATTTTTTGGGAACATATGATTATGTTTTTATAATAGGTGAAATATCTACATCTGGTGAGTTTGGAGAGGGATTCTCAACTTCCTTCTCGTAGAACTCAATATCTCTGCTAGTGTAAATTTTTATGGTATTTGGATCCATCACTCTGTACCCAAGAGTATCTTCACTATAGCCAATGAAAATGAGTTTTTGTGATTTCATATCCAACTTATTTCTTTTATGCTTGGGTATGTGCATGCTTTATTTGCACCCAAAAACTTTGACGTGTGCAACAGATGGCTTCCTCTTTGACCATGCTTCATGTGGTGTTACTCCATCAAGAGAAACTGTGGGCACTATGTTCAACAAATAAACTATTTTCTTTGCTTGCTTCTGCCCAAAATGTCCTCGATAATCTAGAATCATTGATCATGCATCGCACCATTTCCATGATAATATGATTTGTTCTCTCAACAACACTATTATGATGTGGTGTGTGTGGAGGAGACATTTTTCTTCCATGATCTTGTAGGTAGGATTTAAAATAATTACTGTTAAATTCCCCCCCTCGATCTGAGCAGAGAGATCTGATATGATGACCCTTCTCATTCTCTACAACCACTTTGAACTTTTTGAAATTCTCAAAAGCTTCACTTTTCTTGCGAAGACAAAATATCCACATTTTTATTGAATAGTCATGAACACAAAGCATGAAGTACTGAAATCTAGAGTGACTCAGTTGTATCGGACTGAAAAGATCGGTATGAACTAGATCAATATTACCATGAGCTCGATAAGTACTCTTTTGGAATGAAGATTTGTGTTGTTTCCCTGCTAGGTAGTTAGGACACTTATTTTTATCCTTCTAGAGAGATGGAAAGCCTCTCAGCATGTTGTACCAGTGAAGTGTTTCAAGATACTTGAAACTGATGTGACCAAGTCTACAATGACACAACTATTCTGATGAAGAGTTCTTAGCCACAAGTGCTTGATCATCTTTGTGAATAAAGTCAAGCTATAACATATGTCCCACATTGTAGGCTATTGCAAAAATTTTCAAGCCTCTTGATTTGTCTTGATTCAAACACACATTCTTATCGAAATGAATATAAAATTCAATATTTAGATTGTGATCTTGAAGTTGACTAACTGATAGAAGATTCTTTGTTAACCCAAGGACATATAATACATATGATAGTCTACAATTGCATGAACCAGGGGGTAGACAAATGTTCCCAATCCCTTGTATCATGTAAGAAAAATCATCACCCAACGAAACATGGTTTTTCGAAGGTGTGTCCCTCATTGTAGTAAACCAATCTCTGTGCCCGATGATGTGTCGAGTGGCTCCCGAATCATCATACCAAATATCACTAGAAGATGTGCATGGTTCACTGGAACGAGCAGCGTACAAGAAGTCCTCATGTTCAAAATGTTCTTCTTGCTCAGCTATGTTTCCTTGCTAATGGGGTTTTCTTCGCCATTTCCCCTTCTTCTTACCTTGATTGTAGTGTGATTTTCCCTTATGAGATTGATGATTTTGAGGTCCAGAATTACTTGATGAACCTTTCTTGAATTTATTTTACTAACAATATTTTATATCATGTCCTCTATTGTAGATAGGCCATTTATTCTTATTCTTGTCCCCATGCTGAAGCTATTTTTGGGACTTTTGAGAGGAATGAGATTTTCCTTTTCCTTTCTGATGAGAAGATAGTGCATGTTCCTCTTCATCATCTTTGTTGTAAAATTCTTCTTCTTGTTGCATTAGATTCAACACCTTATCAAAACTAATTGTCTCATCTGATAAGTTGAGTGTCATCACAAAAATGTGGTATGTGTCTCTAAAACATAACAATCCCCAACTCCTTATCATATATGTAAATAAACATTTCATATAAAATAAGTAATGCGGAAAAAATAAAATCAATGCAATCTTGTAAATATTGTATTATAAAATCGAGAAAAATGAACTTGTAAATATTCTTTAGCCAAAGCCTGCAAGCATGCCAAATGCATAAGAAAACATGAAAACCGAATACATCCCTAACACATAAATAATGATATTAGGGTTATAAATTGTGTGCATTAAACTTATATAAAAAAATATTAGTATATTTGTACCTTGTATATTGTATTTCAGAAGCCACATCATTTATAATGAATGCACTGACATGCCAATCCATATTTTTCCTTTTTCCCCTTACATAGATTTCAACAAGCCATACATATATGTCATCAATTTTATTACAGGAAGAAACTTCCCATGCAACGAGAATCCTAACCTCTTGCTCGTAAAAAATAAGAAGCATGTATGATTGATACTGAGGCAAATATGTACACAAAAATATGTTTAGAATGATAATGACGTAAACAAGTATATCTAAATATCAAATATGCTTGGAAATGAGATAACAATGACCTTACCCCATATTTATTAGTTAAACACATTGAATAAATTGTAATGATGGAGTTGTGGGAATGATGAATAATCATTTCAAGCATTCATGGTGTTTGAAGGCCCATGATGAAAGGTGCATAAGTCCCACATGACCTATGATAATACAAAAACATATCCCTCCTTGCAACATGCCATAAGTAAATACTAGTGCTTTCATGTTGGTGCTTTTGGGATCTAATTCACATGACCCACCTCCATACAGTCAACACATCTTTCCTAGTTATGCACTCATACATTTTTCCACAATCCTCACTTACTACAAATCTGTGTACTGCCTTTCAAAAATGGTGTCAACAGAAATACCAGAAAGTAAAATAGATTCAATGTATTACTTTCATGAAAAACTGATAAATTAGGAGTGAAACCAATTCATGCATCCAATCTTGTGTCCTTTGCACCATGGAAAAACTCACCGTTCATATCATACTGATACATATCATTGTATATGATATGTGCAACATCTGTTCTTATAAGCGTTTGTGCCCCATTTCATGGTGAAGGATGTCTTGAATTGATCTTCTTCTTTCACCATTATTTGGTTATAGCCTGAGTAGCCATCTAGCAAAGAAAACCTTTCAGAACCAGCTACTACTTGCAAGATTTGTTCCATTTAAGGAAGTGGATAATGATCTTTGAGCGAAGCTCTATTTAAATCACGGAAGTCTACACACAATCTGATTTCTTCATTCCTCTTTCTCACTGACACCAAGTTTGCAACCCAACTTGAATGTTTTATAGGGAAGATGATGCTATCTTCAATTAGCTTGTTCAAATATTTCCTCATGAGAGGTTCAATGTGAGGATTTACCGACCTTTGCTTCTGTTTGATAGGTTTGGATTCCAAATCTAGCTCGATAGTATGTTGTGCTAACTTAGGGTTGAAACCTCTTAAATCCTTATAAGTCCAGGTGAAGACATCTAGGAATTCTTGACAAAGCTGAACAAATTCATCTTTCTCTTGTGGGGTAATTACATTTCCAATTTGCAATGTCTTTCCTTCACCTACTAAAATGGGTTTTGAATTCTCGTCATTTACTTGAATGTTTTTGTTATCCTTCCGAAATTGATCATTTGTGTTGAAGATTGACTTCAAAATTACAAGACCTTTTGGTAATTTGTTAGTTCTCAATTGTACCACTTGGTCACCATACTGCTGCTCCAGCTTGTCTTGGTTTCTAGCAGAGAACTCAACTTCTTCTTGTAGAAAATTAACAATTTTCTGATCATTATTGAAGACTTACCAACTTGTATTGTTATCTGGCAAAGCTATTCTTACAACCACCTTGATATGAGGCTAATATTTCTTAGTTTTGATACTTTCTACGCATCAAACACTGTGCCAATTGCTGCCAGTTTGTCTACTGCTTCATTATTCTTTCTTGGGATGGAATTGATGATAAAAGATTCATTTAGATCCCATACCCGATTTTTGTAGTTCCTTAACAGATAATTCTTGGCAGCATTTTGTCCTCTGATCTCGTTCACAATTAGCTCACTATCTTTGAACACTTGCAAATTTTTAATACCTCTCTTTCTTGTCTAATGCAATCTATGAATTAAGGATTCATACTTAGTTGTGTTATTTGAGCAAGTAAAATGGAAACGGAAAGCCGAGTAATATTTTGTACCTTGTGGTGAATTGATCACATCTCCTCCTCCTGCACCTTGTCTACTCCTCAAGCCATCAAATAATAATTGCCACACCTCATTATCATCGTTATTATTTAGCTTGGTAATGCTAGGGAGAGGTTGATTCTCTTCATGCAAGCAATAGACTCCCAATTCACCTTCTTCCATTTCCTTTTAAGGATCAAATGCATGTATTTTGTTTTCCCATTCATCAAGAGTCAAGTCTGGAATGCATACGACTTTGGTATCTGTATGTGAAAGTTTGCAATAAGATCAAATATTATTATGGCCTTAGCTCCATACCTTGTTTTGAATAACACGTGTGACCAATCAGAAGACAAATAGCCTCTAATTTTAGTGGTGAAGTCTTTGGACAAACACAATGCAAAGAGTGGTGGAAATTCTATGACTGATACATCTTGCAATATGGTCACATTGGGACATGCATGTAATGTGAGGTTCAAACCTTTGATTACTCCAACCATTGTTACCACTGTCCCATCCAATTGAACCACACCTCTAGAAATGACTTCATATTTAAGACCCAGATGATTAGCTATTTTTTTTTGGCATGATTGAGCTACTTGCTCCCAAATCAATCATGTAATTATGCACCAATTTATCTCTGATGACCAATGAGATATAGAATGGTAGGTCTATAAATTTTCACCTTGGTGTTCACCTTGATTTCCTCCTTGCAGAGCTGCATTGGTGAGCACTTTTTCTTGTTGATTGGGTGATTGATTTGATGTCGACCAATTTTTCATAGCAAATTGCAATAGGCCTCTTTGTGTTGGGATAGATAATGATTCCCACATCGAGATGTTTACGTTTGTTTTCTTCATCTGCTCAATGATGTTGAATGAATATGAGCTATATTTTTTCTGCCCCTTTCTTTGCATAGTTTTTTATTGCACATGGGCTGTTACAACCACCATTTGAGTTGTTCTAGAATGTGTCTTAGGTTGAATTTGCACATTGGGAGCTGCAATTTGATTACCAATAACTTGTTGAGTGATATAGGGTTGTAGATCATTCGAATTTTATGATTGTCCCTCTCCAATATTTCACTTCTTGGATCATGCATTGACTGTTATACTTTGAGATGGGGCTTGATTTATACCGCAGAAATATCCAGCATGCCAATTGAAAAGTGTGGTCTCATTCAAAGGTGTTTCTTGAGTAACTTCATGTTACTGATTTCCTCCTTGACCTATCTCTTGTTCCAAACCCATTTTTGTCACCATAAGATCTTGATTCAAAGAAGCATTGAAACACATTGACTAGTTATGAGGTTGATTGCATGGGAAACACCAGTCATATTCTTGAGCCATGTTATTTTGCACTAGTACCAAGGCTCTAGATGTGGATGTTATATTAGGATTGTAAGGATAAAATTTCAAATTAACAGGAGGTTTGACTTGGTTTTGATTTGTGGTTTGAGCTGGTGGTCTATTGGGATGATACTAAGGCCTATTAGGTTGGGTTTGAGGCTGGTATGACCTAAACTAATGATCTTGTTGCCTCTTAAGTGTCACCAACTCATTACCCAAGTTCTGAAGCTATTTCATGAATTCTTGGAGTTCACTTGAGGTGCTATAAGATGAGGTAGTTGCTTCAATCGAACTCTAATTTATTGGAGTAGGAATGAGAGCTAATGTAGGTGCTTTCCCATTGCTCAGAGCTCCTATTTCCAGATAGAGAGGCATAGGTGGATCTAATAGAAATGTTATAGGATGCGGGTAAATTTATACCCCCCATGGATTGAATCATCACTGCAATATCAGAATTTAAATCTTTTAGGAAGTATAGAGAGGAACCTTCAGTTGCTGGTCTCACAACCAATGAAATCATATCCCACGTCTGCTAGAATCTGAAGTTGAAATCGGTCATCTATTCATTAGGATCCCTCTTGATTGTTGTCAATTATTGTAATAATAAAAAATTATCTCCCTTTCCCCCTAATTGATTATGAAGAGCTATGCACAAATGGTCCCAATTCTGGATAGACCCTGCTATTAGATTTCTGAACCATTGCAAATCTTTACCCTTAAACGAGGATGCCAACAACTTAATAACAATGTCCATTTCAGCCATTTTGTGAATTGCACAAATATTTGTAACGTCTTGGATGTGGTCAATTGGAGTTGTTTGGTTCTCTCCAGTGAAATATGGAATGTTCTTCAATGTTGTAACTAGAGCTAGATTTTGTACATCGAGAGCAAGTGGACTGCTACCAGTGAAGTTCACATAGGGATTGGTTTGTCGTATCCTGATTGGTTGGAGAACTCTAGTTGATTGAATGAATGACCTACAAGGTAGAGGTGTTGATAAGGTTCTATTTGATGGAGATGGAGACCTTTGAGCTCTTCTTCCCCTTCTTTCTCTATCAAGGGATAAGTGTAGATAGAAAAATAGACCCTCTTCTCTAGTGCTTGATCTTTTTTGGATTCTTCTCATGAATTTTCTAAGCTTGGACTTCTGAAACCAGTGGATTATGCCCTTTTGGAGTCATCATATGTGCTATTTCAAATCCTCTTACAAGTTGGAATAGCGCAACAAGAGCACATCAAACTTATTGCGACTAAAATGGAAACTTCTTTAGGTCCCATCAGGCATGCCATAACTGTTATCGCTGAATCACATCACCCTTAGATCTGCATAAGTGTATGTGCTTGAGTTCATGGTGTGACTGGGTAACATGGGTGCTATCTCCAAGTTGTAGGACTTGTTACTTGAGATAAACCTCCAGAGAAAGATGGTTCTTCCTCCTAAACTACCCGCCACAATCTACTTTAATACAGGAAAAAATATCTTATCCTAATCTAACTTTCCAAGGGACTAGGGAGAGAGAGTGCATGAAACTAAAGCCTAAACTAACAATGGTGATACACTAGAAAAGGAGGGAATGAGAATAGATTTCCAATTCGTGAAAAATGGAAGTGAAGTGCATATTGGAGAGGGTGATAATAGTTCTTCACAGTCTAGCAACTGCATTAAAAAAAATATTTCATACACACATAATGGTAATGAATCCCTACAAGAGCATAGAATAGACACACTATATTTTTAATGAGGTTGAAAGGAGAAAAAAGAATGCAAACAAACACAACAGGGGAAGATACATCCATAAACTTGCATCTATTGCTTCATGATATGCACATTTCAATTTGTTACAAAATAAGGGCCTAGATCACCATACAAGGAGTCCACTACAAGGGCTTGTAGCACATTGTCTTCACAAAACCAATTTGAGAGATTCTTTCTACTCAAAACTCTATCTCCCCTTTACAATGAGCCCAACATTCTTATTTATAGAGTTTGGAAGAGAGAGGATTGCAATTCTGAAATATGCCTTTCAACCACTTGTAAGAAGTCATAAATGGAGTGAAATGATGGTATGTTTCTTGCAAAATTCTACCCATTCTGTTTGATGACTTGTAGTAGTGAAAAATGTTTTCCCGTGCTTTATTTAATGTTCTCCCATCCACCATAAAACACTGGTCTAAATTTGGCCACATTTTCAAAAAAATCACCATAAAATTCATCAATCTCTACATTTATTGATTTATGTGCATTGGGATCGGAGCCATGACTCCAATGGTATCAATTTTGCACGATTTCATTGAGAATTGCAAAAGTTATGGTCTTCTGAGTGCGAGCAGCCATTTTGAGTTTGCCAGGGATTTTCTTGCATTTTACAGGATTGGGTATTTAAAATTTCATAGAAGGATATATTTATTTATTTTCACCCATCTATCCTCATTAAAAATAATAAATCCATTTTTTGGTGTAAAGGACATCGTGCCCTTTTTGAAAAGTCAATTTTTTTGAAAATCAGAGATCTGGGTCAAAAGTTATACCCGTTTGAAGTTCAAGGTGGGGATGTTCTTGCAATGTGGGTATGGCGGGTTTTTGTGTCCCAGGACATTTGGGCCAAGATTATCTACTTTTTCCGCAACTTAGGCTCCCATCCTCTATCACATCTGCATCACTTTCCTCGCAGTTGACCACCGACTTATCCGCAATACTTTGAGTGTGGCGATTTCAAATTTACGGGGAACTGACGTCCCCACGATACTTGGACCACTCAGGCCAAAAATTTATGCTTCACCCGTACTACACTGACTTTCATCCATTTCATCTTTTTGGGTCCTATGCATACTTTCATCCCAATTGTCCCGTGGACAACATGGGACATTTTTATCTGCCTTTGCTGCATTGAATTGGCTACGGCTATTTTGGCATTTTGGGGAACCCGCAGCCCGAGTGAACTTGTGCTTCCTGGGATGCGTTGACCCAAATTAGCCATAATACACTCCATCCTTAGCATTTCGGGCCCGAACTAGGTACGTCGAACCCTGGTATGATCTGCATTGGTTCCATCTGCAACCCTCAAAGCCGATTTGTAGGTAAAATAGGCCCTTGACTTCATTTTTTCAATTTTTTGCAAATTTTCACTAACTCCTTGTATTTTTCTTTGGATAGGGGAGTTAGAGAAAAACCAAGGGATCCCTCAAAACTTGATTTCTGGCCTCGAACCATTTCTTCTTGCTCAAGCTTGAAGAATTTTTACAAGTTATCAAAATTACCTTGGGGGTGAATTTTGGATAACAATACTTTTGGCAACAATGGAGTAAAATATGTATTCTTAATATCTCATAATCTAATGCACCTTTTCTGCTAATGATAGTAGTGAATTGTATCAAATTTGAGACAATCAAAGTGAAGAACATGAACTTCTGGTGGAGAGGCAGTTGCTCAAAATAATTTAGTTAAGAAAAAGAACTTCAAAGTAACACCATCGAAGAAGAACGATCACTTGAAGCTGGTGGTGGAGACAAGGTGTTAATATTGAATGTGAAGGGTTAATAACATTTAGGCACCCTTTTATATTTTATCATTTTATTTCAAGGGTTAACAACATTTAGACACCCTTTTGTATTTTATCGTATTTTATATTAATAAAATGTTTGTGGACCCATTTATTAGGCACAAGATTGAAATCAAATTGTTCTTAATTTATAATATTAATTACTAACCTACTCTGACATTATAGACGATATGTAGCCATTGATTGCACTATATGATATTTTGTTATTTATTCTTAAAATTCTATTTTTTTATTCTTTAAATTTGTATCGTCTCTAGAGAGACAATAAAAATTGAAATTAGTATTGTCTCTAGAGAGACACAAAATTAGTATTTTGTATTGTCTCTAGGGAGACAATAATGATATTGTCTCTAGAGAGATGAAAATGATATTGTCTCTAGAGAGACAAAAATGATATTGTCTCTCAAGAGACAAAATATGTATCAATCTATATTGTCTCTGGAGAGACAATAATTAGAGACAATATTAGAGACACTGCTTTTAGAAAATAATAGAGACAATATACAACTTTTTTATCATCTCTATTTGAGATGATTTGGTGAAGTATTGTCTCTATTATTTTCTGAAAACACCCCCTTGTAGTAGTGCTAGTTAGTGTAAAAGAGAAAATATTGTTATGTATTTTATTTAATTTCATGTACGACATCTCGTAGAATCCTTTAGAATGCAAGTAGAACTTTTTAGCATGTGGTTTACTATTTATTTAAGTTTATCGTATGTATTTTAATTTCTCTATTTTAAATTAATTTGTAAGATGTGATTTGATTAAACTATATACAAATGTGTAAAGTTGGATTTTTAAGTAAATTGTAATAAGTAAATGACACCCTTAGGGTGGAGAAAGTTGTGTAAGCATGAAAGTAGAGGTTAGAAACTAGTGGGAAAATTTATAAGAAGCAGGAGTAATATGGCATGTGGTTGAGAAGATATCTGATAGGCGAGCTCAAAAACAAAATGGAGCACCGAGCAATAATAAGCCGGGGAAAATCAATGCAAACAAACAAATAGAGAAGTTAAAAAACAAATGTAACCATAAATAGGTGAAATTTGGTGGTGGATGACAATACAAAAGGTGAGTGCATGGCAGAATCCAGGAGATGCTAGAGGTTCACCATTCCAAATTTCTGAATCAGGTCATCAGAGAGGAAAAAAGTGGCAATGGGTGAATGGATTCAGGTTTGGCTATGGAAGAGGATTTGAATCATATCCTGAAGTCATAAATGTTTATTCTCTTTCATTCAATACCATGGTTCCTTCAATGGTAGGGAGTGAAATGGGTTATAATATTATCTGAATGGTAAAATGTCCTTTATAGATGTTATCTGCATACATATCAATGTTGGAGGAGCATATAGTGGATGGAATTAATTGAAGATGTACTCCTCTCACGTTTGAGCATGGCGTGCTTCATAAAGCTATGAAATCCAAGGAAAGTTACTACAAACATTTCCTCATCTGTTGTTTTCATCAATTTTGGCATTAAATATAAAAAATTCATGAATGGATTCATTAGTACTAGAGCACTAGAATCGAAGGTAAGATTGAAATTTACCCCTTTTGAGAGTCTATTTTATATCTATTTTCGATTCCTCTAAATATTGAAATATGATTAACAACTAATATTGGGTTTGGGGGAACATGATGTCATGACTAAATGTTGGTACCCATATTTTGACCCTTCATAGGAACATTTTGACACATTACCTATTTAATTTTGACTCCAGAGATTACCTCTACAACTTTGAAATGATCATTGCCTTGAAGCCACATGTAATAATTTTTGGGCCTTTTGAAAAATTGGGTGATGATACCTCTAAGATATTATATACTGCATATAATCAAATCCTTGGTGATTTTGAAATTTCCAAAGACCTTTAACAATAGACGTTAATTTTTGGATTGGGGATAGAATCCAGTCATAGAAATTAGATTACAAGGGGTTGGATTTTTGATGTCATCATTTTTTTGAAATAGGTCATTTGATTACTAATCGTGGGTACACTAACGCAATACTAGTGCTAAACCAACTTAGTGGAAATATTCTCTTCCGAAACATCTCTCTGTTTCCCTTTTTGTTCTGGTCGAGGATAAATTTTCACCCATTTTTAAAAAAATATTTCAAGAGTAGCTTCCACTCTTGTTATTGATGAAAATTTTACACCACTACCTAAGGAATTTCTTCCCAATTTTTCTTTCTTGGTGCCTAATCCTAAATATTCTATTAGCCAAATAAAGTTATTCTTCTCCATATCCATCAATGAATCTATCTCGGCCAATCAATTTGATTGAAGTCTATCTTTCATGTGGGCCTGATTTAAAAGATAATAGAAACAAGGAAGAGGGGACAATTGTCTGAAACAAGAAAAAAGGTTCCTCTCCAAATCCATCTTTTCTTATTTAGTCTGATTGATACATTGTTGTTTTTATTCTATTGTTTTGATTTTTTCTTGCTATTTCTCAACTGTGGGGTAGTTGTTCCAGATTTCCATTATTTTTCCTATGCTTCAAGCTATATCCAGGAATTAAGGCCTTTATGTTGTAATAGGGTAATGCCTATGCCAAAATAACCTCCTTTAACAATATATAAAAACACTAATGATATGAATGACAATGTTAGGGTTATATATATAACACATTAATTAATAACCCCACTAAGTTATCTATCACGTTTCTAGGTGTTAACTCAAAGTGTTGGGCTATTACTGGGTTACAAGTAGTTTTTAATCATCAACCCAAGTTCTCCCATTCAATTCATTGGATGATTTCAATAAGTGGCCATGGGGTCACTTTGAGGTAGGGGTCAAAATTCTCCATGTGGACCAATCCAAACATAGCGCGGTGGTACGAATGTGGATCACTCGGTAGAAATTAGAGAAAGTGTTCCTCCACCACTCCGGTTAATAGTTAAGGTATAATAAAAGCATTTATAATCCAAAGTTTTATTATTGTCAAGGTATTAACAATGAGCAGTGAGTAGTGATATGATGGTTCTAGTGGTGATCCCTTCGGCTCCCCTTTCTGAGGGAAGAACTTGGGCGTAGAGGCTCTTTGTGAGGCTCACCGAGAGCCATTAAAATTACTGCCTTCATGGAATGAAGACAATCCAAATCTGGAAATCCTCAATAACATTGTCGATGGGGCCAATAATAGATTCAAATATACGGTTTTGGCTAGATTTGGAGGTCTCAGACAAAATATCAATTTTGTGAGAGATTAGTGTAAAAGGAAGTGGGTATGCAAGGTGGAAGTTCTTGCACTTGCGAAAGGGGATTTTATCTTTTGTTGCTAGAACAAATCAGACCTGCAAAGGGTTTTCTTGGGGGAACCCTTGATTTATGGGAAAGTGGCTCTTAGTCTTATGTGATGGAAACCTAGGCTAACAATGGAGTACTCTTTCCCTAAACTTCCGGTCTGGATCCGTGTCCCAGGCCTTCGCTTGGAATTCTAGGAGCTTGAGGTGTTTTTCGGGATAGCAAGAGCCATGGGTGTGCTCATTTTTGTCGACCCTGTGACGAAGGCTATATTCATATTAGTAATTGAGAGGTTATGCATTAATGTCAAAATTGGTGCCATAATGCCTATGAAATTGTTTTCTGGATATTTCTTATGAAAAGTGTAAACAAAAAATTGAGATTGAAAAGTCAAATATTATTCGTGATAAATGCAAGAGAGTTGGGTTTGAAGAAAATTATTTTCACTGTGCTATTGGAACAAACCAGACGGAGGATGACAGAGAGGACTGGTTACCTGTGAATCAAGTCAATGATTATTAGGAAGATGATGAGTCTGTTTCTGAGGAGAATAACAGGGAGGATGAAGTAGGAATAGTTGCATGCACCTTTAAGGATTCTATTGAATTTGTGCATATTTATGTCTTAGTGAGAAAATATGTTGCCCATGTGGTGGGGGTGGTGTTTCCTAGTTCATATGGATCGACCCTTGCATCGATTGTTTCTATGGATTATAAGGGCAGTGTTTCCAATTCACATCCAAATAATTGCTTTCCTTGTGTGACAAACGTAGGGTGTGACAGGGAAGGGATGAATGTGTGAGTAGGAGAGGTCATGAATGGTGGGGCTAGTGGTAGAGATCGAATGGAATGGCTTAACATATGATAGGATTCAAAATTAAAATTAGGAAGGGCTTTGGCTGGATGGAATGGGGGAAAACTATTTGTTTAATGTCTGACGAATAACAAGGAGTTGGCAATTATTGTGCCGAATTTGGTGGTTGATCTTGGGTTGCTACGTCGAGGAAGGATGGTGGGGTATGTGGATAAGGAGTGGGACGTGGATCAAATGGTGGAAGATGATGGTATATTTGGGAAGGAGGATGGAGTCAAGTACAATGGTTTGACGAGGGAATCTACAGATGATGGGGATGGATGGACTATGGTCCATTTCAAAAACCATTCATGAATTTGTCGTTTTACTCAGAGTTGCTCTCAGGCTACTTAGTGGTTTGTTTTGGGTCAATTTATCTTTACCTTACTTTTTCTGGTAGGGGCAGAGGTTTTTCTTTTGTGTTTCATGGCCGTGGTTGTTTCTTTCAGCTACTAGTAGAGGTCATCTCTTCACTTCCTCATTATAATATATTTATTCTCCTATATTGTATGGCCTCTAGGATCCATAATTCCATTTTTATTTACCTTATCTAATAACAATTTATTATGAAGGTAAACATAATGGAAGAATCTATGGAAACCCTAGTGAACCACTGACGGCAAGCGTAGGGCCATGAGGACTTCAGTGATGGTGGTGGTTCTTGAAATAATGAACTAGGAGGGGCAATCTCCACTCTTCCCCTGGTTAATGGTTTTGGTCCTCTCCAAATATTAGAGGAAAATAAGCAGGATAAAACTTCTGATGGCGACTTATCCAAGAAAATTGTGGTCCGATATCCTCTCGGTAACTCTAACCACACTTTTGATGGCAGAAATAGTCTAGGTGTAGATGGGATTCAAGGAGGGTCTTTTTCTAACCTACTATATATTAAAGGATCTATTTTTGGGTTAGGCTATAATGCCCGATTTCATGGCTCTATTTACCCTGCACTTGTTCATGAATCTGTTTCTCCTATTCATTTATTTTTGGAGCCTTCTGATCCGATACCTATGGCCTTGAGTGGTTGATCTGGGATAGAGAAGATTGCTTGTGAAAACACCGCTACTACTGGTTATTTTCAGAAGAATTAGACCCCTTCCTAGGGTCCACCAAGTCAGCTGAATGATATACCCCATATTCACGTGTCTTTCAAGCAATATCTATAGGGGAAAGGTAATAGGAACAAGGGTTTGGTGGATTCCAAGAATTATAAACCAATGGATTATGAAAAATCTACTCCATCAGTTTGTTTTGGTGAAGAGGTGGTGCAATATGAAGATTTCTTCTGGAAGAATGGTTTGATTTATAGATTCAACAACTTCTTTCTAGGCCTACCATCAGTTCATGCTTAGATGTCCAGTCAATGGGTTCCTATAATGGAAGGTAGGCTGAGTATTTTATCTAGTAATTGTGGTTTTTTCACAGTTACATTTGCTGAAACTTCAGAAAGGGATTTGATTTCTGGGAAAGTTTGGGATTTTGAATCCCATTTTCTATTGATGAAATTGTGTTTCTCTTTGTTTAACCATGTATCTGATACTTTCCAAGTTAAGCCAGTTTGGATACATCTACCTTATTTTCCCCTCCAATTTTGGATGGAGATCTTCTTAACCTCTAGAGGTAACACTTTATGGAAATGTTTGGCTATTGACCCAAAAAATGAAGATTTTTAGCACACAATGTATGCTAGAATCTTGGTTGATATGGATACTTATGCTAATTTTCTTGCTACTATTGAACTCAAAGTTGAGGATAGAACTTGTATAAAAAATATGGACTATGAAGGGTTTCCCTTTAGGTGTAGAGAACTCATTTCTCTTGGCCATTTAGATTCAGATTGTCACTTGGATAGAAAACATGTTAAAAGTATAAGGTCTTGGTGGAAGAATTATAATTCCACACACTTGGTTGTGAATAAACCATTAGATTTTGATTCTAACTTTGGATCTAAGAAATCGATTGATCTTGATACTAAAAAAGAGGAAGTGCTTCCTCATCCACAAATGGATCTTTTGAAACAAGATAGAAATAATGATGTGGATATGACAGTATTAGAAAAGGGAACACGTTCCCTTCTTCATGATTTATCAGGGTCCCAAAATCTCAAGGAACAAATTGAAGTTATGATTCAAATCCATAATTATGAAAATGAAAATACAAATATGGAAGAGGATTGGAAAGTTGTGAGAAGGAAAAAGAAATCTACTATCTCTCCTTTTAAGATGCACTTTAGATTCAATGGGAAGGAGTCACAAAGATGAGATGGTTGTTGGTTTTTTTTTATGCTGTTAGTTTGATTTTCTTGTTTGTTTTGATTCTCTATGCCACTGAAAGATGCTGCCTTGTTAGTTCTCAATGTCATATCTATTTCCCCACCTATTGTACGAGGTAGGATCCCCTTAACCATCCTTTATATATAATAGAAAAAATAAGTTTCTAGGTGACTAATTACATCAATCTTGTTAGATTATTGTGTAAGTCTCCAAAGTATCATTTAAGTAAAAAATTAGATCCCCAAACTCTTTTATATGGAAAAAATGTTATATTTTTTAGATTAATTTATCTATTTTTTAAATTTTAAAAAATGTGATTTGAAATTTATGATTGTAATTACTTAGTTGTATTTAAATGGGTATTAAATTAATGTTTACATTTGACCTCATTTTGTCATTATGCTTATGTACTAAATTAATCATAAAAAGGAAGTTTTAAATAATCTATATAATCAACCAATTTTATTTATGAAAACTTACACAACCAAAAATAAACATTGTGGATAATCTACTCTAATTATAAATATATAAAACTACACATTACTTTTGACTCCATACCTTTGGAATTGTTGAGAACATACAGTAATTCTAGTTTCAAATTCTTCTTAGAAAGTCACTTTACATAGAAATTTTTAATAATATTATATCTCAAATAAATAATCATTACACAATAATTTATTAAGAAATTTTTTTAGCTTGAATAATATTTTCTTTAATCTTTTGAAATATTAAACAATATTTTAAAAATTCAAATTTAAAAAATTTCAGCCCAGACTTATCCAAAAGTTTAATTTGCGATTTTACTTTATTTCCCTAATTATCTTAAATAATAAAAGTTTAAAAATTAGATCCTAGAATTATGCCATAAAACTTTCCTAATTGAACTTAAATAATTAAATTTCAATATTTATATTGAATCAAGAATTTATAATTAGAAATATGCAATATCCATATCAATTCTCTAATTCTTATTTTTATATCTAATTGTATAATAAAACAACTATAAATTATACAATCAACCTAAACAATAGAACGATATTATGAATAATTAAAATATTTAAAATATTTAGAGGAGAATTCAATCATTAAATGTTTGTAGACATTTTGATGATGCTTGTGATTTGGGCTTCCAACATTCTTGCTCACTTGGAAACAACATTGCTGAAAGGGTGTCTCCCTCTAGGAAAACATAAATGCCAAATACAAAATACAAAATAAAGGGCCTAATAGCATTATGAGGAAAATAAAAATTAAATAAATGAATCTTTTTGACACAATAGTACTTTAAAAAGACAAACAAATCTCATGGATGCATCATCTCCATATCACCATGTAACATTAATCTAAAAAGACAAAATAAAATCTCATGGATGCATCATATTCATCTCACCATGTACCAAAAACCAAACCATACATGCCTTATACATAATGAATTATATCTAAGAATTTAAATAACATATTTCCAAGGTGATTATACTTTCTACAAGCACTTCTCAAAAAATTATGGACATTTATTCTTGTTATCGCGAAATCACAGCACCCACGATTGCTTGCAAGTGGATGGTTGGGGTAGTCAACGTGATTCGTCAAACATGGACTTATCCCAAACTGTGGGACTTTGGAAATTGGGATAACCCTTTGGATGAAGGTCGGTTCTTATTCCTCTATTCTGATGCACACATCAAAATTGAAGAAGATATACTCTAACTTGCAAAGGAGACACTTGGTTAAAAAGATTACAAGAAATTATACCTAAACTAATAGAGGTGATGCACCAAAAAGAAATGTTGAAACCTTGCTTTGCATGGAGATGGAAACCAAAATCAGATTAAGAAGGATGGAAATACACCACAGATCAATCCACTGATGTGAATCCACTAACCATTAAACATAAACCATTAAACATGTAATACAATAACCATGCACAAATAACCTAGATTGCAATGAGAGATCAGACGAAAGAAATGAACACAAGAGAGGCTTGAAATTCATCCACAGGATTATATTATTTCTCCACAGATTTGATATAGTGCATTTGAATGGTCGAGAGGCACAAACTTGCATTATAACTTGAATGAGAGGTTTGGACTCCAAAAAATTACTTACAAGTAACAGAAGAAGGGAGGGTGCAAAGAAAAATTATCCAACATTAGAACAATGCCCCTCCTTTCAATATATAGGAAGAATGTGGGAAGGGAGAGAGGGAAGAAACTCAAAATCTTGTTTCAACCACCCCAAAGTCCATTAAAATCACCTACAACAATGATGGGTGCCACTGTAAAACCCATGCCTCTATGTACTTTGGCTTGTTGGAGAAGAAAGGAAGCCCATACCTCATCATTTTGGTAGGTGGGAAATATGGAAACAACCTTTAAAATGACAAACTGCATTTATTCATTTTTAAATACTTAGTTGTTTAGAGGACACTAAGAGCTTTCCAAAAATTCCATTTTTGTGTAAATCCAAGCTCCCAGTCAAAATTTATAGTCATCTAAAGATGGGTGTGTCATTCTGCAATAAATGCGAGTGGTTGGCTTTGTTTTTTTTAGACTCTGAAATTGCCTTGCAAACTCCGAAGTCTAAAATTTTGGATTTTCAGGCATTTTGACTTTGGAGGTTGATGTTATTGTTCATTCAGCTTGATTCAACAAAACCTCTGAAACTCTGAAACCCCTAAGTCTGAAATTCGAACTTCGAGTTGTGATTTTTCAAATTGAGGGATTAAAGGTTCTGAAATGCTGAAACCCTGAAGTCTGAAATTTGGACTTCAGGTTTTGGACCTTTCCATTTTCGGGGGTTTTAGAAATTTGGGGTTTGGGTTTTCAAGACTTTGGGGTTCATATTTTTGTTGATGTTCGACCCTAATTCCAACTCCGAACTTTTGAAATCCCGAAGTCCAATATTTGGACTTTGGGTTTTAGACTTTTGGGATTTTGGGGATTTTTAAATGTTCACTTTCTCACACTCACTGAAACCTTCAAACCTCCAAAATAGTGAAGTATGAATTTTGGACTTCGGGGTTTCAAACTTTATGTGCTTCTTTTCACCCATTCCTCAAATTTGACACTAGCCTACCTCCAAATGGCCACACTTCCAAAATCTGAGATTTGGACTTCGAAGCTTCTTCATTTCCCTAACTCCTCTACATTTTTTTCATCCTACTTAAACCTATTCTGCCAACCTCGAAATGAAAGCTCCCATGACTTAATCAATCCCTCCATTTTCTTTGTGTGCAAGGTCATGTTTGTCTAATTTCACCCAAGGGGAAAAATTGGATAACAATTCTCAAATCAAAATAATAGGGATTTGAGGATGTAACTGATCATATTATTTTACCATACCAAAGATGAAGAAATGCTTATACAAAGATTTAATCAATTCTCATACAAATATTGACTCCACCATTTCAAGTAACACATGTACATATCATGGACAATACACATATTGTGGCAATACTATCATCTTTCCATATGATGTATCTTCTATTTTAATTTCCCCTTTTTAGAATTGATGGCCTAAAATTTGACTTCTCACCATTCCCTTTACATGGAAAAGAAGCATGAATGAACAAAGGAAGGAATTGAATTTTATTATAATTTGATTTAATGTTTTCTTTTAGTGTTTTCCTCTATGAGCCAGGTCATATGTGTTGAAAGAGTCATAACAGAAAATTAAAAGAAAAATAAAATCTTAAATAGGTTACTTCACTTCTAATTGGTGTTTTGTGCTAAGAAAGAGATCTAAACGAAGATATGTGGTCTAATTTTGGGACCATCTTTGGTGCATTTTATCTAGAATTGGTTTTTTAGGCAAGTTTCTCTATAAATTTCCACTTGAGCACAAAAATATTCTTATATGGCATCCAAGGAAACTTAAAACCATCCTTGTGGCTTGGTGAAGGATGGAAACTCTCCATTTTGCATGATTTGAAGACATATATTGAAGATTACTAGCTGATTTGGATCCAGGGCCTCAAGGAGAATACCTAATAAGATTTGCATAATTTTTGGAGCTCTTCCCAAGGGGACAAAATAGGGTTGGGTGATTGTTGGCTGCCTTCTAGGAGATGTAATTCATATTTAATTTGATATTCATATTTGGTGTAATTTCTAAGGATGTAATCTATCATTTTTTGTGGTCATCAGGATTTGGAAACCTCCCTTTTAATTTTTTTGTGTTGTACTTATTTTAATCATAATTAATTTTCTATCTAGGTGTTTGATCAAGTTTGATGGTGAAAAGTGGCTTAAATTATTCCTAAAGTGTTTACCTATATTTTTGATGAGTTATTTGATGATAATTTAGTAAATTTCCTCTCATTTCAAACTATTTATTTCCACCTATCATACAACTAGTTTGATGATTTAAAAATATGAATTTTATCTATTGGCATTTTTGTGGTTTCCTCCCTTTTCAATTTTATCCCTTGAAATGGATATTATAGTGATATCAGGGCTTTGGTCTTCCCATCCTAGGGTTTACATGGAAGAGGGAAATAAGGTTTTCCTCCACTATTAGAGGAGAGAAGGAATGTGTACCAACCAAGAGAGGAGGATAGTATGGCTTACTAGGATCCTCAAGAAGTCAAGATAATAAATCTTATTATAGGACAAGAGAGATTAATAGAAACCATGGACCTCCTATCCATATCACTTAAGAGGGTTCATGAACCTGGTATTCATAATGGAGACAGAAGATCATCTAGAGCTAATAATTCATGGTGACCTTTGGTATCAACTCACGGATCAGTCAGAAGGCTTATTTTCCTTACAAGAGAATAATTCATTCCAGAGGTGGGATGAATGACCTCTATGGGGAAAAGCATTGCCATGAGTTATGAGGAGTATAGGAAATTTCCAAGGTAGATATGTGAGGCCCTTACACTTACTGAGTTCAATGGATTGAGAAGAGAAAGTTATAGGCTAGAGATCAATGACAACATATGATGCAGAATGAGGTAAAAAATGCATTGGGAAATATGACTTTCTTCACTTTTTATGGATCAACCAAGGGGAATTCTACTATGATGGAGGATCATGACATTTAATTTACAACCCTTCACCTTGAGGGAATTTATCATGAGTGGTGGCTTCATGGGTTAGTGACACAAGGGAAGAATGAAATCCATTCGTTTGTTGAATTTTGTAGAAGACTCTTTTGTAGATTTGATAGAGTTGATCTAGAAGTACACTTTTGGGAACTTTCAAAACTGAGGCAACAAGGCATAGTGGATGAATATGTGGAGGAATTTCAGAGGCTTTCCATTAACATTACATATGTCACAAAGAGGATACTTTTGGTTTTATTCATTAAGGGTGTGACTAAACCACTTACGGGTTTGATTAGAACCTTTGAACCTTTGTCTCTTTAAGAGGAAATAAAATAATCTTTGGACCTCAAAGGTTCTGCCCCAAAAAACCAATGATTAGTAGAAATTCCAAGGTTTTTTCAAGTGCAAGACAACCCAAAGGACACTCTGGACAGGCTTTAAACCCTACCTTGCACTATCCAAGGAATCCCATCCAAATGATGCCTATTAGTAACAAGCAACTGTCCAAAACCATTAATGAAGGTGAGTATAGAAATGAGCTATGAAAGAACAATTTGTGCTAGTCTTGCAAGGATCCATGGAATCCTAAACACCATTGTTTAGATTAAGGTAAGGTGCATTATATTGAAGTAATTTAAGATTGTGAGCATGATGATAATAATGTTAAAGAATCAAAGCAAGGTAATACCCGAGAAGAAGATCTAGAAGTTTTTGATGACACTCTTGCTATATTTTCGGGTGCACCTAGTTATCACCCATTTCAGATGAAGGGTGAACTATGATGGAAAAATGTCATAGTAGTGGTTGATGGCGGATCCACTCATAATATCATTAATGAGTTCTTGGTGACCAATATTTAATTAAATGTAGAATACTTCAAAGATTTCACGGTTAAGATAGATGATGGTTACTCTATGCCATGAAAAAGTAAGTGTTTCCTAATCCTCTTCACATTAGGAGAACATAAGTTATGTGCTGATTTCTTTAACATAAGTTATGCGCTGATTTATATTTAATTAACATGGATGATATGATCTTATGCTTAGGGTCCAACGATTGTATTCATTGGGATAACTGACTTTCAATTACCAAAACACGGATCTAAGCTTTATGGACAAGGGTTAGAAGGATACACTAAGGTATGCTTCCAGACACACCTCAAGTAAAGTAATCGGTAGAAAAATATCTTGAAATGGAAGTCATATTTTTTCTCTTTATCTAAGATATCAATATATTAGAATTTTTTCATTACATCTGAATATGAATTGAAAAAATTAGATAATGTTATTTTTGAAGGTTAAATGATTAATGAAAGGTAAAAGGTGATGGAGGGGATCATTATTTACAAGAACCAAATTTATTTGGTGCTCGAATCCAAGATAAAGAATACGATACTAAGTGTTTTTTGTGATGACCCTTCTTCTGGTCATATAGGTTATTTTAAAATATACAAACAGGTAATAGAAAGATTATATTGGAAGGATCTAAAATTGGAAGTACTCCAATACATCTAGGAGTGTTTAATGTGTTAAAAAGACAAAGATGAACATGCATGTCCATCTAGGATCATACAACCACTTCCCATTCCCACTCAATAATGGGAAAGTATCTCTATGGCCTTCATCACAAAGATACAAATGGTTCAAGGTAATAATTATCTATATGTTGTGGTTGATAGGATCACTAAATATGCACATTTTTTTCCACTTCCAGCTAAGTACAATGCAACTATAGTGTTTGATGTGTTCTTCAAAGAGGTGTTTATAATTCATGGGTTACTCAAGGATATAGTGAGTCATATGGACAATATATTTATGAGCATATTTTGGCAAGAGATGTTTTACTTAACAGGTACCGAACTAACTCTTATCTCTAGATACCATGGACCGAAATGAATGGGGAAACAAACATTTTCATTAAATGGGTATAAGGCTACCTATGAAGCTTCATTTATGAGTGGAAATCAACATGGATAAAATTGTTGTACATGGATTAGTTTTGTAACAATACAACCATTCACATGTCTATTCGTATGTCTCATTTCAAGGATTGTTTTATGGTTATGATGCTCTTTAATTTTTTGATTTAGTAATTGTAGAAACCTATAATTATGCCTAAGCAATTTAAATACTTAAATTGCGCTAATTATCTCCTTTCCCACAAATTGACGACATATTGTCAATAGCGCTCATCTTTTCTTCCTTTGTCGTTTATTGATTACATTACGCTAATTAATTAAGTTACCTATCCAGCACATACCCTAATTAACGACCTTTCATTAATTAACACCTTCTATCTAGTCTAATTAATTATTAATTAATTAGCCTCCCTTCTCATTAAATCAATAAATCCCTATTTAATTGGTTTAATCCCTTCCTAATGGTTCAAATCACACTAAAATCCATCTAAAATCTTATAAAGGCTTGCACATGTATTTATTAATCATCTTGATTAATCAATACACCCCATTTATCCACATGAGCCACTTGAGGACAAACTAGACCCTTCTAAAGCTAACTCAACCCCATCTAAACCCCCTTATCCATAACTAACTCTACATCTCCATTTATCCCACATTCATGAGGATGTGTTGAATCCTTTATCCTTTGGGCTATATAAAGAGCCCTCCTCCTACCTTTATACTCACACCTAAATCTCTAAAGAGACAAAAGTAAGCACATAGTTTCATACTAATAGCCTTTTTGTCATTCTTGAGATCCCCATCCTCCATTCTTGAAGAGCTAGGCCTCACACCCAAGCATCCATTGAAGGATCAAAGCAAGAAAATATAATTTGATTGCCATTTGAAATACTTAGGTTCATTTTAATGTTAAATTAGGAAATTAAGGAGAATAGAGTTCATTAATTTACATTATGTTTTGATCATTTCAAATTTATTAATGTTAAGGGTAGGACTTGCTCATTTCTTCATCATGATGGTGCACATTTCTCATTTCTAGCTAGGTTAGGAAACTATTTCTAGGTGGTAGTTTCTTGCTTTAAATTTAGCTAAATTGTAGAAACACTTGCACACAGTAATGACAGATAATAGAGTACCAAGGGCCAAATACTTGGTACAAAAAAATAATTATATCATGGAAGAACTCAAAGAAAATCTCCAACGTGCCCAGAAGTAGCAGAATTTGTATGCAAAACATCATAGGAAAGAAATATATATTGAGGAAGGAGATATGGTGTTTTTGAGATTGCATCCCTATAGGAAATCTTCCCTTAAATTGTGTGGTACAAAAAATTTGAAACCATGTTTCTATGGCCCCTACAAGGTTAAAAAAAGATGTGAAAGTATGCATATAAACTTGATCATCCAGAACACAATAGAATACATAATGTTTTTCATATTTCATGCCTCAAGAAATCACTTGAACAATAATTACTCCTTCTCTTTATTTTTCCCCATTAGATGAGGAGGTTATATTGATTCTAATTTCGGAAAGTATTTTGGAGGTCTGAGAAAGGAAGTTAAGGAAGCAAAACATCAAGGAGTACTTGGATCATTAGAATGGTTTTCCCCTTGAAGATGGTAAAATGGAAAGTGCATAAATTTTAGAGCATCCATACTTGCAATTGCTTGGGGACAAGAAATTTCGGGAAGGGATGACTGTAATGTCCCCTTTTCAAATTTGGGACTTAAAAGTGGACATCTTGACATTCCCTTTCCATGGAAAATAAGCATGAATGAACAAGGGAATGAATTTGATTTGATTTGATTTTTCTTTATTTATATTTAAAGTTTTCTTTCAGTGTTTCCCTTTATGAGGCAGTTCAACTATGTTGGGAGAGTCATAAAGGAAAATTAAAAGACAAAATGAAGGTTAAATAGGTAAGTCCACTTCTAATTTTCATTTGGCACCAAACAAGAGGTATAAAGGGATGTGTGTGGCCTCATTTTAGGATCATATTTGGTGTATATTATCTACAATTGTTTTTTAGGGAATTTTCTCAATAAATTCCCACTTGAGGATGAAAAATATCTTGTGTGGCATCCAAGGAAGATGAAAACCTTCCTTGTGACTTGGTGGAGGATGTAAACCCTCCATTTTGGGTGATTCAAAGACATCACTTGAAGACTACATACTGATTTAGATTTAGGGAATAAAGGAGAAAACCTACCAATGCTTTGTATTATTTTTGGAGATCTCGCCAAGAGGAATGAATAGGGTTGGGTGATGCTTGGGTGCCTTCTAGGGCACATAATTCACATTTTATTTGATATTCAAATTTGTCAAAATTTCTAAGGCTGTAATCTATCATATTTTGTGGTCATCGGGGTTTGGAAACCTCATTTTTCATTATTTTTAATGGGTTGTAATTTTTATGTTCATAATTACTTTTCCAAATAAGTGTTTTATCATTTTTGATTGTGAAATGTGGCTTACGTTATTCCTAAAGTGTTTACCTATATTTTTGATGAGTTATTTGAGTGTATTTCCTCTCATTTCAGATAGATTTTATAAAAGTCAGATTGCTGATTTCTAGCTGTAATAAAAACCAGTTTGCTGATTTAAAAAATATTAATTTAATATATTGGGGTTTGTGTGGTTTCCTCCCTTTTCTGTTTCAACCCTTGATAGCAATATTACATCCATTACCAACAACTCGCCACATGTTGTTAAAGACTAGGATATCTTAATTCTAATAAGATTTGTCTCATAAAAGAAAGCATGTGGATTATTTGTAGGTAGTTTTCACATTCTAGAAGATTTTTAATTCAAAATAACACATGACCATTGCTAATAATATTTTTATCTTGACTAGAGTGTACTTCATGCCATACCATTTGAATCAACATATATCTCTTTGGTTCTCAACTATATCACTTCTAAAATTGTAACTATGAAATTAACCCAACTAGAATTGGATTAAGACATTGATGTATAAGAAAAAACACATGATCAATTACCATCGTATTGTTCTTCCTTCATTTTAATTGGGTGAATTTAATGTAGGAAAATATAACTGTGACCCAAATTTATCCACTTTTTATTCCATCAACAAAATAATCCCCATTACAAAAACTTCAACAAAACATCTATAAAATTTCCAAATACATATTTTTATGAACATTAATATACCATGTCGCAATACATCCATAATTACCTAATTTTTCATAGTTTTTAAAGAACTATAAAGATTTATTTACTAGTCAATTTTGGAAATATCTTTTGCCACCAAGTGGGGCCACACTTATATGATTTGACTAAAAAATATAAGACAAAAATTTACATTTGCTGAAGTACAATTTTAATAACTTATCTAACATCCACATTTCTGATACTTCATGCCAAACCTTATTATGCAACGATAGAGCTTGGTCTCTTCTCCTATTTTTGTGAAGAAAAATATTGAATACAATTCTCCTACAACAATATCATCCTTGCAAAAAAATATATAAATCAGCTGAGATCTACGCATTGTAGACCCATTAATATCCTTCAAGTTTTACGTATGAGTAAGAAGGTCATACTAGTCAGTGAATAAGAACTGAATAGTAAATATGTTAAAATATCTTGGTAGCCTAACATTGTTCTTCATATTGAGTTGTATAGACACTAAATTTCCAAATGTGTACCAATTCACATTTGTAACTCCTCCATCACTATAATCTATTAGAAACCATGGGAGAAAACAAAACAATAAAAAACAATTCCTCATATCACATATTTATACATGGAAAAATATTGACAATTATCAATGAAGAAATACTAAAAAAATTCCAAACAAAAGACTATTGGTATAGGTTATTGTACACAATTTATCTTGCATTTATCTCCATATGCAAAACTTGCATTTTTTAATAAATTATTTTTATAGTAATGAATATGTATGAATGGAAATAACGAGAGTCCAACCATAGACATATTTTCATATGGCTAGAAAATACACCAAACATGGAATCACTAGATTGGTGTAGCCCTCGTCAATTAAATACAACAAAGAATTTATTTGTTAATCTCATAACAACATGGAATCATGTAGAGATGAAAAACTATAGTTCTATTGTCCACGGCTTTAGTCTTTATATTCATTTCTTTCTTGATATCGATTTGATTCTTCAATAGAAAATGTTTTAAAAATTCTAAATATCTTATAAACCATAAATAACGTCACACCAAATACAATGAGAAAACATGCCTACAAAGAAAGGGTACACATATTCAATGTAGATTTATGGCCACATAGCTAGTACAAGACACATCCAACATGCACATTATTGAAAAAGTGCATAAAATATACAAATGAGTATGAAAACATGTAGTAATAAATAATAACAACATTCAAATAATTCCAATATCGTGCACCAATATTGAACATAATAGATCTGTTGCACAAAACGAAGTCCTCAATTACATTGTGAAATATTCATTGAAGGAAGAAACATTAGAGAGCTACCACCACATGTTGATTAGAATATCTAATATATTTGAAGTTTAAATCCCTACAAAAGTCACATATAGTAAGTTTCTTACAAAGGCTATTTTTCAATTGTGACATTAACATGCATGAGATGTTATGCATGATTAAAAAAACCTCACTTCATATGTAGGAACACATTCTCTATACTATCAATTGGTAAAAATTTATTCAGCCATGTGAATGCAAACATACTAGAGGAATCCCATATGTATTCCTTCATCAAAATTTATATAAATTACCCATGTATTTTGGAAACATTTCCCCTAATTGAGGATAAAATATCTAGTTCTTTCATCAATCAAATAAAAATAGGGAAATGGGTGAGAAAGGAATGTTGCTCTAATCATTTACGTGTTCCTAAATTATTCTACCATAACCACTATTGATTCCCATTTGTATGAAGAGTTATTATGGTATAGCATTAACTTCACAAAACATTACAAAATATACATATGGGAATTTGTGTAACTAAAGAAAAAATTATAACACATTGGGGACACATAAAACATACCTAAAATGCATAACATATAGAGAGAATAACTGTAACTATTTGACATTAAAATATAAGGAGATTGCTTGATGGAACTACAACTTCAAGAATGAGAGATAATATTACTTATTTACCCAATAGGGAACACAAGACTAAACAACCTAGAAATTGTAAGGATTTGATACTTTGATAGCATAAATAATTAGTCACAAGTTGTGTTGAAAAGAAATTTTCACAATACAAGATTGCACTTCACAAAGTTGGCTTGAATTGACAATTAACCTCTTCCCCATGTAGACCCCACCTAGGAACAACCAATACTACTTTTTTGAAACAATGTATTCCCTATAAAATTGTTACTGAAAAAACTACCAAACAAGGAAACCACCCACTACTAATGATAATTATTAAAGGAAAATTTAGAAAAGGAAATCCATACATGAGTGGTTGCATTAAACAAACACTACAAGTAACCCCAATTATTAGAAAAACCAATTAGAAGTAAGTATATTCTAATTCTCCTTTCTCCAACTAACATTGATAAATTCAACATACATGGTACAAATATGCTAGTCAGGATTGATATTCATATACAATAAATTAAGTTCTTGTTTCACACAGAAGTTCACCATGATAGAGAATGGTCTATGTACTCTCTGTTTTATTGAAAAAATTGAAATACCTCAAGGCTTTAGGTAACATATGGCTGAGGTGAACCTCTAGAGAGGGGTTGAATCCCTTGTGAATCACCTAAAAACTAATAAAATTGACAAGGAAAAGGGAGAAAAAATGCGGGAAATATAAAATTTAGTTGATGCACCAATGATTTGACACACACATGTATTACTACATATAGAAAATATAGAGATTCAAACACTTGCACAAATCTAGGATAATCTGCAAAATTAATTCAAAGGTTTAGGTAAGGGAAAATAGTATAGGGAAAAATTTTCACAACAAAGAAATTTAATACCCTAATAAACACAATTAAACAATCACAAAACAAATAATATGAGAAGGTAAAATGGAGCTTTTTTATTCAGAGATGTAAGGATAAGCTAGGATTACAATAGCAAAAAAATTGGAAGTAGTGTGTTTATGATTTCTTCACCAAAATCAGACTATAAGGACTTTTGCATCCTATTTTTGGCTCCTTGGTGCATGGAAAATAAAAAATGTTATTTATTACATCATCTTCTGCCCATGGACAACATGCATGAGGGTAAATATAATAAAATATTGCCCAGTTTAGGTCTGTTGCACCAATTTCAAGTCTGCTGCAATAAATTTATTAAATTAAACCCCAAATCACCTACAACGTATAACCCTTGGTAGCTACATTCAATCAATAAAATAATTATTTTATCTCCCTTTATAGTTTTTCTTTGGTGTAGATTGCTGCTTTTCTTTTATCTTTTTTCTTTTTACACATTTTTATTTTATTTTTTCTATTTTCTACTTTTTTATTTTTCTATTTCCATGGTGTAGCCTTCTTTGACTAGGACCTCTGTTGTAATATTTGATTTATTTATTAAATCCATTCTCCTTAATGATTGATAGTGCCAAACCTAGCTGGGATTGTTGTTTGCTTTTATTTATTTTATTTATTCCTCATGTTGCTCCTTCATGGCACCATATTTGGAACAAAAGTTCCTTTTTAAAATTATTTTATTCGTATGCACTTTAGTGCTAATTATGAGGCAACATGTTCTTTAATTATCTTTTATTTTCATCTTTACCAAGATGCTAAAAATATCCCAAAGCTTGATTTTACTTTTGGCAATTGATGTCCTAGTATTAGCTTGTGCATTTCCTACTCTCATATTGACATCCAATTTTTTTTAAACCATTGCTTTATATTCATTAAAATTAGGAGCCTGTTGCTGCTATTTTTAATCATAGAATACTTATCTTTGGTGTCAAGTTCTATTGGACTAGTTTCTATTTTTATCCTTTTCCATACACAACTTTTAGCGCCAACACAACTCAATATGTTGCTAATAGTTTATTAAAATAAAAAATCCTATTTTTAGTATTACCTCTTCTATTATTTTTAGTATGCATGCACTTAAACGGAACACCTTTGGCACAAATTATGAGGCATGAATTTATGGTAACATTTTGGCAACATCATGGGATTGTTTTCCTGCTAAACAAAAGATCAATATCCTTATGCATCCATTGGAATATGGAGTCACGTACTCTACCAATAACTTGCATCCTCTGAATAAAAGAACTAAATTACCCTCTCAGACAAAAGGAAAACATGTGCATGTAAGAAGTTCTTTGAAAGAAAACTAACTAAGAAAACTTGAAAAATAATGTGTATGCAAGCACTTATTGAAATGAAATTCTAAACTACCATACTCTAACCAAACAGAAAAGGAAAGATAAACAAAACCACAAACTAGTTGAGAGAAATAACCCCCTTTTCTTAGAAAGTGGGGCCATGAGATCATTTTTGCAACTAGATCATATGGTATTAGTGCAGACATGGCATGCACTATTGATTTGTCTAAAATACTAGCCCATAAATGAACACACACCTTTGTAGGATCTGAATTTTGTCTTTGTAGATGTTGAGGCTGATTTTTGACAACTTGAAGCTCTTTCTTATGCTATAAAATGAGCACAACTGATGGAAAACCTATTTTTGGCTCTAAACTAGCCAAATAATTGATTAGACATGGTATTATCATGAAAAACAAACTGATTTTTCTGATCAGCCCCTCTTTTTTCTGCGTAATTTCATCATTTGGAGTTCTTAAGGCCCTTTCCTACTCATATTTGATGCTTGTAGACTGATCTACAACATTTACTGCATCTTTTACAAACAACTTCATATTTGATTCATTTTCAAGCTCAAAGGAAGAATTAATAACAAAATAATCTTCATGGAATAAGATAGATGATGGAGGTGTAATAATTACAATTTCAATTATCTCTTCTTCTTCGTCATATCTGTCTAAGTCTAATAAAAATTAAAATCTCGTCCTCGGCAAGTTGATCTGGTATTGATATAGGCTCAAGATTGTTGATATGGTCCTTATAATCACTCACATGCTCCTTCAAAACATTATCTTTATGTTGTAGCTTAAGATATCTTAGAAAAAATTGTCTAAATTTTACATGTTAGTCATATTCCTCTCGCTACTCTGTAACTTCAACCACTTTCATGCACTCCGCGCTTTTAGGTTTAACCAACTGTGGAATCTGTATGTTCTCAAATTGTAAGCTTCATTTTGTTAGATGTTGTTCATTCCATAATGGACTTGGGAATATGAGGGAAGGGGTTGGTTTGGTTTCTAACTAATTTTGCAATGGTTGGGATGATTGGTGAGGGGTGAAATCCTGCAGAGGAACAACTTTAAGAAAGCTAGGAATTTGGGACTTATGCTCAAGTTGAAGTGGTTAGAAATTACAAATAAGGGGTTGTATGATGATAGTGAAGAATTACCCCATTGACAAGGTCTCTCAACACTAGATTGGTAAGCTTCCAATTCTTCATCCCACCTTGATATTTGTTGTATTAACTCAAACACAAAGTCTATCATATCTTGAGGGCTACACTAGTATGGAATAGGACCGGCCCAAGGGTAGGTTACCCTGAATCCAAGCTTTGTTGCTTTGATAATGTTTATTTCTCTCATATGTACCATATTCAACTCCAAGTTTAGTACCTGCATCTACAAATCATCATTAGGTATGGAATTTTCATCCATAAGATGCATATATATTCTCCTAAAAAACTGTAATGCCCAGTTCGGCGTGTACCCTAGTTCTTGTCGCAATGACCCTTTTTGTTGAGTGTCGAATGACTGTGTGAATTTCCGTTGACTTAGATCTTGTCTCAGTGATGTTTTAGAACCTTCCCTCTCCTTCTTGCGTTCTCAAGTCGTCATTGAGACCTCTGTGTGTGGACTGTGTAATGCCTTGTGTGTTAACCTAATTAAAGAAGGATCTTGTTGTCGCATGGTTAAGCTGGATCATTGGTCATTATTGGTGTGAGTAGAAATTATTTATATTTATAGTATATAATGATAACAATGTTGTTTAATTTAATTATCGTTAAGCGATTTTATTGTTTGGTTGGTCGCTTTGTAGAATGAACCCCGTTCCGCGTCGAGGAAGGGATTACTCGCCTTGGTGCCATGGTCGTTCCTTACTTCGTATTTTCTTTTGAATGTCAACCTCTAGTTTTCTTCGCTTGCTTTCTTAAGCCTGTTCGCATGTTGTTTTAATCATTGGGAGTAATGGATAATTCGACTCTTACTTTCTCTTGCTTGCTCATCTGTATGTGATTTAATCTTCTCGGGTTGAATAGTAAATGATACAAAATTTCTTATACCTTTTAGTTTATGTGAGTTATATGGAGAAAACTATTGTAATAATAAATGAATTCGTGTCAGTTATATTTTTTTTATTTGTGTAAATAAATTATAAAATTTTGTGTTCAATTATTAAAGCCTTTTAGGCCACGTTGCTCATCCATAGACTTGTAAATTTGTCACGGTCAGCTTTATCTCCTTCTTGGCATGGAGGGTGGAGTTATTAAAATCTAGACATGTTGGACTCCTTGCTAGTGGCCACACTTCATTTATTATTTCTGATTTGCAAATCTTCCTTGCTTCTTGTTGACTGCCTGCATTATCCTCCTTTGACTGCGTGAGATCTCCTTTTTGTTGGACTGCGTGTGGAGTGGTTGAGAAGCCATCGAAATATTGTATGTCAAGGTATTTTTCTTCATGGTTTCTCCTAGACGCCTTCCTTTTTCCTACCCTAGCCACGTGGATTTGTGGATGAAGGAATAATTGTTTGGTGTAGTCGCATGGACATGGTTTATGTTGTTCCTGATGCATTTTGGGGGAAGAAGGAGCACTGTTTTCTTTGTTGGCCATGCACAGCTACCTGCTAGTGAAGTAGGTGTGTTACCTCCACTTTCTTTGGGTGCTGCGAGGTGTGTTCTAGTCGGGAATCTTCAGCAATAGCCTGCAACAGTGAATAGCCAGGCGGCAGGCATGTTGCAGTATGGCAGAAGACTTTTAGAGTGCTTCCAACAAGCAGGATGTCCAGCTATGTTGTTATCTGTTCAGTATAGAATGCATCCTCAAATTCGGGACTCTCCTTCAAGATATTTTTATCAAATCGATTATGTGACAGTGAGAGTGTTACCAGGAGACCTGATGAAAATTATTGCAAAGATTCTATATTGAGACCTTACTTGTTTTACGATGTAACTCATGGAAGAGAATCTCATAGTGATGCAGGAGCATCCTTACCAGTTAAAATAGATGAATAATAAACTATGTTTTATTTTTTTTGTTTTATTGGTTTTGGTCAATTTGTCTTGTAAGGGGATGGAAAAATGGCTCCATGAGCTAAATAAGGCCAATTTGTTTTTTGGCTAAATTAGAGATTTTATTCGGATGGAGAGGAATAAAATAGGAGGGTGTGTTTCCTCTCCTTGTTTCAGGGATTTTTCTAAGTTTAGAGGATCAAGCCTAGGTGGGAAAAAGGGAGAAAATCAGGGAAGTGGGGATAGCAGTCTAAAGAAAGATGAAAATTTGTTTTTTTTATGGTTGGAGATGTGATTCGAATGGAAGAGAGACAGAAAGAGGAATGTAATAAAAAGAAAAATCCAGATGAAAATAAAGACAGTCATTTTCATGCATTCTTTTAACTGTTATTTTTGTTTTCTGAACATTTTTGTGGTGAATCCCGTCCCGAGCCGTGAGGAAGAGAAATGCCAGTCAAAGTTCCTTGACCGATAAGCCTTCTGTAAAGCATGGAACGTGTGTAATCGACTCTCCTGAGCACGAGGAAATTTATACAGTTCGTGAACTAGTCGATTGAAGGTTTTATGGTCGGATTTTCCATGTTCTGGCCGTATCTAGGGCACGGCAGATCTCCTACGTTCCACGGCCGAATATCTAAATTCTTTGACAATCTCGGTACTTACCAGGTCACCTCACATTTCCAAAAAAGTGCAGACTGTAATTCAAACGGGAGATAACGTTTTCACTAAACCCTGTCAATCCAATACGTGCCTACTAGGGACAGTTTCACATTCACGTTTTAGGAACAATTTTTTTTTATTTTTTGATGGTTGTCATGATCAAATTTTCTTAAGAATACATGGTGCATGAACAGTTTCATCTCTTCTAAGCTTAATCTTTCATGATTCGAAGCAAGGGCAGCCTCTAGCATCTTGGAACAACCTTTGAAGGTCATTAAGGTATCGATGCATCAGATTCTTAAATTTTCCATTCCATTAGCTTTATATGGTAGTCATTGAATCAGTCCTAAGGTGATATAGAACAGTGAAGAGTAGTGGGATGATATACAAAGAGGCAAACTCCGGATCCCCATCTACATTTTGTATGTCAAAAAAAATGGATTCCTGGATTGATGTTTGGAATTACCTGATTTGTAACAAGGAAGAGTTTGACCCTGTCACTGAAATAGGACAAAACTACAAGGTCTTGGCTATGCAAAGGAGTGGTATTGGGCCTTATGGGCAATCTTGGGTGCTATGAAGTCCTGATTTCCTCTAGTATAGGTATAGTGTGATGTGTGCTAGATAAGTAAGAGTGAATGTTATATTACATGTACCAGTATTTGTATTTTCGAGGAAGATGAGCGTGATGTGTAGGACATTAATGAAAGGATTGATGTAATTTTCTTATATCGAGAAGGTTAATCAACCTTGAGATACATTGAGGAGAGAAAGAAATATCGAGGAAGTCAGTGTGTTAGTGAAAGCTGAAGATTTATACACCATTTGTGGTATCGGAGCGATTGATTGTGCACAATCTAAGGATCCAGAGGAAAAAAAGGAAAGGATAAGAAGTGACAGAACAAGATGCCACCAAGAAGAGAAATTCAAGTAGCCCAAGCAGCCCAATTACCATTGGCTGAAGACATCCGGAACCTGACAACTAGGTTGAGGGACCTAGAAGAGGCACAAAGAAGAGGAACAGAGATGGCAGAAGTTAGTGACGGTGAGCAAGAGCCACCAGAGGAGGAGCTGACTGCAGAGGTGGAGGAAGAGACACCTGAAGAGAGATTGATTACAGCCATCATGAAGGTGAACACAAAACCAAAGATGGAGGTTCCCATGTACGAAGGTAACTTGAATGTGGAAGAATTGATTGATTGGATCAAAGCACTTACAAGTACTTTGATTTTGAAGGTATAGTGGAAGATGACAGAAAAGTGAAATTTGCCATGACCAGATTGCATAAGCATGCAGCCCTGTGGTGGGATGGAGTGCAAGAAGAGAGGAAAAGAAAAGGAAAAGCAAAAATTAAGAGCTGGGACAGAATCGTAGCCAAGATGAAGGGCAAATTCATTCCCAGAGATTATGAGGTAAACCTATTTAAGAAGTTGCAAAATTTGAGGCAAAAGGAGTTGTCTGTGAAAGAATATACTGAAGAATTCTACAGGCTAACAATCAGATCAGGTCACATAGAAGAAGATTTGGAAAAGGTAGCTAGATACATCAATGGACTGAGATTCAACATCCAGGATGAGATCAGCCTTCTCACTCCCAAGACCATTGAGGAGGCCTACCAGGTTGCTCTAAAAGCAGAAGAGAAAATAGCCAGGAGACAAAATACTATCTCAAGAGGAAGGGGCAGGTCATTCAGAGGAAGAGGTGCTCCTAGTGATAGAAGACAGCTACAGACAAGTGCTAAGGAGGGGAGCAGCTCCAGTAGCATACAGAACACAAGAGGCGGTTCACCATTCAGAGGAAGGAGACCCTATCAAGGTTATCAAAGAGGTAGAGGCAGATTTTTGGGTAAGTGTTTCAGGTGCAACAAGTATGCTGGTCATAGATCCTATGAGTGTCCAGAGAACCCTCAAACCAGCCATGGAAATAATATGTATATTGCTTCAAATGAAGAGCAAGGTGGAGAGCTAGATGTAGCTCCTAAACTAGAGAATATCCCGGAAGATGGCGAGTCTCTTCTCATGAAGAGAGTGCTACTAAAACCCAACAAGGAGCCAATGGAACCCCCTCAGAGGAAGAATTTGTTTAGGACCAGGTGCAAGAGCAAAGGGAAATGCTGCAAGGTGGTGATTGATAGTGGGAGTACAGACAACCTTGTGTCTGTTGAGATGGTAGAAAAGCTGGGCTTGAAAAGAGAGCCACACCCCACTCCATATAAAGTGTCTTGGCTGCAAAAAGGACATCAGCTGTTGGTAAATGAACAATGTAAGGTAGAATTTCAGATTGGAGCTTATAAAGATCAGGTCATGTGTGACATCATGCCCATGGATGTTTGCCATATCCTTCTAAGAAGACCTTGGCAGTTTGACAACAAAGCCATTCACGATGGGAGGAAGAATACTTACACCTTCAAGAAGGATGGAGTAGAGCATACACTCATACCTCTGAAGGAAGAGAATGATATAGCTGAGTCCAGTTCAAAAGTAATGATGGTAAGTGGCAAAGAATTTTTACAAAGCATGAAGAAGGAAGAGGTAAGTTTTGCAGTCATTGGTAAATTGAAAAGTGTAGTGACTAACACTCAATTGAGTGATTTACCTCTTGAAGTCCAGGAGATGCTGAATGAATATGTAGACATTGTGGTGGATGAGCTACCAAATGAGCTGCCACCTATGAAAAGTATCAGCCATCACATAGATCTGATCCCAGGTGTAAGTTTGCCAAACAAGGCAGCCTACCGGATGACACCAAGGGAGAATGAAGAGATCAAGCAACAAGTTCAAGAGTTGTTGGACAAAGGATTGATAAGGGAGAGTTTGAGTCCATGTGCTGTACCTACGGTGCTCAGTCCTAAGAAAGATGGAACATGGAGAATGTGTACAGACTCCAGGACCATCAACAAGATCACCATAAGGTATAGGTTTCCTTTGCCCCGGATAGATGATTTACTTGATTGTTTGAGTGGATCAGTTTACTTCTCTAAGATAGATTTGAAGAGTGGATACCATCAGATAAGAATCAGAGAGGGAGATGAATGGAAGACAACATTCAAGACAAATGATGGTCTGTATGAGTGGATGGTTATGCCCTTTGGGTTGACCAATGCTCCTAGTACCTTCATGAGACTGATGAATGAGGTGCTTAAAAGTTTCACGGGTAAGTTTGTCATTGTGTATTTGGATGAAATTTTGGTATTTTGTCAGAGTAGGGAAGAACATTTATTGCATTTGAGAATGGTACTAAATAAGTTACAAGAAGAGAAACTGCTGATCAATGTGAAAAAGTGCAGTTTTCTACAAACTGAGCTGGTGTATTTGGGGTTTGTCCTATCAAAGGAAGGACTAAAAATGGATAAGGATAAGATCAAAGTGATCCTTGAATGGAAAACACCCAGGAGTGTGTTTGAGGTAAGAAGTTTCCATGGGTTAGCTAGTTTTTATAGGAAATTTATCAGAAATTTCAGTGGTATTATAGCTCCCATGATAGAGACTATAAAAGGTGATAAGAAACATATTCAGTGGACTGAAGCAGCAGAGAGGGGATTTAAATTGCTGAAAAAGAAGGTAACAGAAGAGCCCATTTTAGTTCTACCTGATTTTAACAAATTGTTCCAGGTAGAGTGTGATGCTAGTGGCTTAGCAATTGGGGCAGTTTTGAGCCAAGAAGGCAAACCAGTTGCTTTCTTCAGTGAAAAACTTAGTGAAGCAAAAAGGAAGTATTCATCCTATGATCAAGAATTCTATGCAATAGTTCAGGCACTAAAAAAATGGAGACACTACCTGTTGCCTAAAGAATTCGTGTTGTTTACTGATAATTATGCCTTGCAATTTATTAGTAATCAACCTAAATTGAATCAAAGACATGTCAAATGGGTGGAGTACTTGCAAAATTATACTTTCAGCATTAAACACAAGAAAGGATAGGCCAAAAAAGTGGCAGATGCTTTGAGCAGGAGGCTGCTGGTTGTACAAGAGCTGCAGGTGAGTGTGATGGGTTTTGAGAACTTGAGAGAGCAATATAAAGAGGATGATGATTTCAGCGAGGCTTACAAAGCTTGTAAGCAACCCACAGTGATGGATAGGAGTCCATGGATGGACTATATGCTGCAAGAAGGACTGTTGTTCAAGGGCAGCCAGTTATGCATTCCTAAAGGTTCAATGAGGGAGAACCTGATTCGAGAAAAACACAGTGGAAGTTTATCGGGACATTTTGGTCAAAACAAGACATTAGCCCAACTAAGTACAAACTATTTTTGGCCAAGAATGATTCAGGATGTGAAGAAATTTGTAGAGAGATGCAGGATATGCCAGTACAGTAAAGGGACTAGCCAAAATGTTGGTTTGTATCAGCCACTTCCTATTCCCAGCAGACCATGGGATTGTTTGAGCATGGACTTTATACTGGGATTGCCCAAGACTCAAAAGGGACATGACTCCATCTTTTTAGTTGTTGACAGGTTTACTAAGATGGCACACTTCATTCCATGCACAAAAACTAGTGATGCTACCCATATAGCTAACTTATTCTTTCAGGAGATAGTAAGACTGCATGGATTGCCAAGGAGTATTGTATCAGACAGGGATACAAAGTTTGTTGGGCATTTTTGGAGAATGCTTTGGAAGAAGTTGGGAACCCACCTGAGTTTTAGTTCAGCCTACCATCCACAAACAGATGGACAGACTGAAGTAGTCAACAGGAGCCTTGGAAACATCCTGAGGAGCTTGGTGAGCATGCACCCAAAACAGGGATCTAGCACTTGCACAAGCTGAATTTGCTTACAATGATTCACCCAACAGGAGTACAGGCATGAGTCCTTTCCAAATCATGTATGGGCAGCATCCAAGGGGTGTATATGAGCTGAGAAACTTGGGGAAAATGGAAGGTAGGAGTGCAGATGCAGAAGAATTTGCTAAGGCAATGCAGGATATCCATGAACAGGTAAAGAAGAACCTTGAAGAAAATGCCAACAAGTACAAGCAGAGAGCTAATCAGAGGAGGAAGGAAGTCAGTTTTGAGGTTGGTGATGAATTACTCGCACACTTGAGGAAAGAAAGATTTCCCAGGAAAGAGTATAACAAGCTGAAAGTCAAAAAGATTGGTCCCTGTAAAATACTCAGGAAATTTTCCAACAATGCTTACGAATTGAAACTCCCTGAAGGCATTGGGATTTCTCCAATCTTCAATGTTGCAGACCTGTATGAGTACAGAGGAGGAGAAGGAGTGGAAGAGGAGTCTGAAATAGGACAGCAGAACATAGATTGGCAGGCACAAATGCCTAAAACCAAACCCAAGGAGATAGAGAAACTGTTGGACAAAAAGGTTATCAAGAAGACCAGGGACAAAGAATACTACAAGTATCTGATCAAGTGGAGAGGTTTTCCAACTGAGGATGCAACGTGGATGACGGAAGGGAACCTGATCAAGCTGGGAGTCAAGATTGAAGACCTGCAAAAGACAAACCAGCCATGAAGAAGATCTTTCCTCTCCAGGGTAGAATGATGCAGGAGCATCCTTACCAGTTAAAATAGATGAATAATAAACTATGTTTTATTTTTTTTGTTTTATTAGTTTTGGTCAATTTGTCTTGTAAGGGGATGGAAAAACGGCTCCATGAGCTAAATAAGGCCAATTTGTTTATTTGGCTAAATTAGAGATTTTACTCGGATGGAGAGGAATAAAATAGGAGGGTGTGTTTCCTCTCCTTGTTTAAGGGATTTTTCTAAGTTTAGAGGATCAAGCCTAGGTGGGAAAAAGGGAGAAAATCAGGGAAGTGGGGATAGCAGTCTAAAGAAAGATGAAAATTTGTTTTTTTTATGGTTGGAGATGTGATTCGGATGGAAGAGAGATAGAAAGAGGGATGTAATAAAACGACAAATCCAGATGAAAATAAAGACAGTCATTTTCGTGCATTCTTTTAACTGTTATTTTTGTTTTATGAACATTTTTGTGGTGAATCCCATCCCGAGCCGTGAGGAAGAGAAATTCCAGTCGAAGTTCCTTGACCGATAAGCCTTCTGTAAAGCATGGAACGTGTGTAATCGACTCTCCTGAGCACGAGGAAATTTATACAGGTCGTGAACTAGTCGATTGAAGGTTTTATGGTCAGATTTTCCATGTTCTGGCCGTATCTAAGGCACGGCGGATCTCCTACGTTCCACGGCCAAATATCTAAATTCTTTGACAATCTCGGTACTTACCAGGTCGCCTCACATTTCCAAAAAATTGCAGACTGTAATTCAAACAGGAGATAACGTTTTCACTAAACCCTGTCAATCCAATACGTGCCTACTAGGGACAGTTTCACATTCACGTTTTGGGAACAATTTTTTTATATTTTTTGATGGTTGTCACGATCAAATTTGCTTAAGAATACATGGTGCATGAACAGTTTTATCTCTTCTAAGCTGAATCTTTCATGATTCGAAGCAACGGCAGCCTCTATCATCTTGGAACGACCTTTGAAGGTCATTAAGGTATCGATGCATCAGATTCTTGAATTTTCCATTCCATTATCTTTATATGGTAGTCATTGAATCAGTCCTAACGTGATATAGAACACTGAAGAGCAGTGGGATGATATACAAAGAGGCAAACTCCGGATCCCCATCTACATTTTGTAAGTAAAAAAAAATGGATTCCTGGATTGATGTTTGGAATTACCTGATTTGTAACAAGGAAGAGTTTGACCCTGTCACTGAAATAGGACAAGACTACAAGGTCTTGGCTATGCAAAGGAGTGGTATTGGGCCTTATGGGCAATCTTGGGTGCTCTGAAGTCCTGATTTCCTCTAGTATAGGTATAGTGTGATGTGTGCTAGATAAGTAAGAGTGAATGTTATATTACATGTACCAGTATTTGTATTTTCGAGGAAGAGGAGCGTGATGTGTAGGACATTAATGAAATGACTGATGTAATTTTCTTATATCGAGAAGGTTAATCAACCTTGAGATACATTGAGGAGAGAAAGAAATATCGGGGACGTCAGTGTGCTAGTGAAAGCTGAAGATTTATACACCACATAGGCATGGATTTGTTTCATATCAGAATATTCATGAAGCACAATTTGCTTTGCAATTATATGAGCTTCTTCAACGAGTCACTAAGTTGGCAGGCATAAAGGTTTCTGTTGGAATTATCACATCTTACAAGCTACAACTGAAATGTTTGCACCAAGAGATTTATGTTGTCCTCAAATCTGATGAAGGAAAAGGTTTATATATCATTTTGGTAGATGCCTTTTAGAGCCAGGAGCGTGATGTAATCATTATGTCTTGTGTCCGAGCTCCAAATCATGGGGTTGGCTTTGTAGCTGATATTTTCCGCATGAATGTGGCACTAGCACGAGCTCGCAGAGCACTTTGGGTTAAGGGAAAAGTAGCTGCATTGAAGCAATCTTGTGATTGGTCAGCCTTAATTGAGGATGCTAAGTCTAGGGACTATTTTATGGATATGGAGTCTGTACCAAGAGATTTTTTTTTTTCGTTATAAAGCCATCTTCTTTTGCTTTGTCTAAGACTGGGGTTGCTCCTAATATGAGAGCACCAAGGTTAGGAGGTTCAAATCAAAAACAATCAGATGCATATGGAGATGGTGGAGGTGTTTGGATGAATGATGAAGGATCAAGTTCAATTGCCAAAAATGGGGCCTACAAAAGTTCTAGGGCTAATTTGGAGCGGTATTCAGAGGATTTTGGATCTACTTCTGAGAAACCCAGGGATGCATGGCAACAATATTTGGGAAGAGGAGATAGGGTGTCGCCAAAAGATCAACGAGGGAATGATAATCGGGTGTCAATGTGACCCGACCAAACTATGGGTAGAGATGCACATTGCGGACTATACAATTGATTTTTTGAAGTCAAGAGCATGGCCGTTAACAGAGTTTGGACCTTCAGCAGGCTGAGGAAGAGAAGATGTGTAGGTTGTGTTGCTGTTGCCTGAGCTCTGGTCGACGTCCTTGTTGGATTGGAATAATTATAATCAGGCATGTTAAATCTACTCCTTGTAATAGTTTTATACCTTCTTTTAGTATCTTGAAATGAATATTGTTTCCTCTTGAATGGCGCCTAGACAAAATGGTTTCGTAGTTGTTTATATCGCTGCCTGATTGTGTTGGTTGTTCCTTTAAATCTTGTTCCAATTTTGCTGGTTTTTCTTGGAATGTTCTTTTCCTCTCTTATAGCTTACTCTATTTCATATTTGTCTAATGGGCTACTTCAATTTTGAGTGATGCAATCTAGTTCATAGGGAAGGAAACATTTTAGAGTTTCGTTTGCTTATATGAATCTCTTTTAAAAGAATTTTTGTGATGGTATTTATAATTGAAGGCTTACTATATGGAAGGTTAAGCCTTCATATCTCTATTTGGTTGAATAAATACGTATTTCCTGTTTAGGGCTCTCCTATTTTGCTAAAAGGTACATTAATGGTGACATTGTGTTCTAAAACTTGTTTAAGCCTGTGGGCATTCCTTACTTTTTTGTTTAATTAGAAAATGGCATTAGGGTTTTGCTTTAGAACTGTACATGGTTGACTTTTGTACCCAGTTTCTAGAGGATGAACAACCTGACATCTATTTTGGCCTCTACGTGTTGAGAGATTTATTATACCTACTTCCTGGTTCAAACTCTTGTTTGAATAAAGTAAGGGGGAAACATTGTAAGTTTAATTGAATGAAATCTCTACAATTTTTTATTAAGGGTCGCGAGCAAGCTATTAATAGCTGGACTGAAACAAAAGTTGTAGGTGAATCCATGGTATTGGACTCGTGAACTCGTTTCCTGTTAGATGACAGCTGATTACAGTGATAATATATAGGTGGCTATTATATTCATCTGTTTGATATTTGCTAGAACATTTCCTTGATAAGCCCACATGGATCGGGTAAAATTTTCCATCTTCTATACCATTGCAAGGAGCTCATAGAACTTCTAGGCCTGACTGCACTGCGTAACCTTCCTGATGGATATGTGTGTTGGTTCTTATTTTTTTGTTTCTTGCACCCATGGTAAGGTCTTTTGAGTCTGGGCATCGCTGTGGTGTATTACCCACCGTGTATCGAATCCCTTTGTTTTCGAACTCGAATATCTTATTCTTCGAACTTGGTTACTAAAAGTCCCATTTTGTGGCTTTGTTAAGGAAATCAATTTTTATTTTTATTTTAAAATACTTATTGACATTGTCGGAAATATATAAAAAATTATTAACGACTTTTGGGTTTAGCCTTCCCTTATATTATGTAGAGAGTTTACGATTAGGATAAGGTTTGTTGGTAGAATAATGGCCCTTTTTTGTGTCTCATTTGTATGCTTTTGGAAGAGTGGATTTGTTTTATTAACTAGTACTACGTTTAAGAAATCCTATAAGGAGGTAGTGGTAAACTCCTTGGTTAAAACTGAAACTATAGTTGTGTTTTTTTTTAAGGGCGTCGAACCCTTATTACTATGAAGCCTCCCCTGGGAGATTTGGATAACGTCATTTTGTTTCGCGCCTACGATCATAATTAGTATGTTTTGTCTTCTCTTGGACCCCTTTAGTTGGATGGATAAGTTTTGGATTCCAATCACGTAATCCATAGGATTACATGAAGGAAATATCAACACTCTTGACCTTCTTGTTCCTAACCCATAAGGTCTTGCCTTGATTTATGTGATTTTGTTCTTACTGGTATTTTGACTTTCTCCTTGTTGGATGGTTTAGATTTCTTTCTCATGCGAATAATTTTGGAGTTGTGGGTTGTGTTTTTAATCCATTTTTGAATTAGAACTTTCCTTTCTTGATATTGTTAAATGTTAGCTTACTGTTGCAATGTGTAGCCTTAACATGCTCAGTTCTCGCGAACTGATTCTAGCTAGTATTTGTGCAGATGGATTATATGCGAGTAGATTAAAGGAAAGAGTTGTAAAGGTTTCATCAGTGCAACTTATGAAGTTCTTTGTAAAAATGTGTTCTATGTGTTGTAAATTGTGTAACATTTTCTTGCAAAGAGTTTATATGACCTCTTGCCTGGAATTGTTCGGAGAATTACGTGAAGAAGTTTGTCTTGAAGTAATAATTGGTTTTTATGGTAACATTATTAAAAATATTATGTAAATTATCTACAAATAATCTATTATCATATATTATATTTTTATTTTAATTGAGATATATATGATTAAAAAAATTATAATAATTTTGACATATTTAATTTTGTATTGAAATTATAATTTTTAATTACAAAATAATATTCAGAATATTAAAATAAAAAATTATAAATATTTATTTAAAAATGTTAAAATAGTTACAATTTTAAAATTGTGGAAAGAATTAAAATTTTAAACTTGTGGACGCACATCATTACTAATGTAGTGGTACATTACCAATTTTAAATTGTGGATCGGAATTTTTTAATTGTGAAAATTTTCACAATGAGTTACATTGTAGAAATGTTACAATATTGAAATTGTCACAAATTCCACAATTATAATATTGTGGAATTTTAACAATAATTTTGAGTGTAGATTTCGCCACATTTTTTTGTCACATTTGATGTTTCCACAAATAAATTGTAGGTGGAGTCCACAAATTTGGATTCACAATTTTCGATACGATATCCACAACAAAATTGTAGAAAATTTGTGGATACATGACCCATTATCTTGTAGTGTTTGATAACATGCATCAAATTCTTTAGTCCCAAGCAATTATATTGATTCAAGGAAAAAAATCATGTTTATGGGGACCCCTCGGGTTCTTTCTAACTCTTCTGTCCAAGAAGAAAACCCAGCAAGTTTTTAAAAATGTGAAAAAATTACAAAAACAAGCTCGGGGCAGAAAAAAATCATGAAAAATGGCTAAGTCCTAGTCCTCCCAACAGTCGGGACATGAGGGACATCTAGACGCGAACTGGCCGAAAGGCCACTAGGCGGTCTGCACAACATTTGGGACAGTTGGGATGTCAGGACACGTGGGACGCGGAAATCCGAATTGGCTGAAAAGTGGGAAAAATTTGACTAACTGTTGAAACAGGAAGCCCGGGACAGTTGGGCGGAAGGTACGCGAAGTACGCGAACCGCCCGAATCGGCCGAAACAGGGAACTACAGTCCGGGACAGTTGGGCCGAAGGTATGCGAAGGACGTGAAAAGTTGAACCGGCCGAAAAGGGAAAAAATCGCCAAGTTTTGTTTGGGACATCTAGGCCGTAGGTACGTGAAAGACGCGGATTGGCCGGTTTGGCGTGGGTAAGTCCATTTCGGGCGGTTCGGAAAAATTTGTCCCAGGAAGTCGGCGACAGTTGGGACATCTGGATGCAAACCAGCCGGTTCGGCCGAAATAGAGGACTCTTGTATTGGGACATCTGGGCCAAAGGGACGTGAGGGACGCGAAAAGCCGAAGCGGCCGACAACAAGGAAGAAAAGTCAATGTTTGACCCGTGAAACTTCAAACGGCCATAACTTTTGACTCCAAGCTCCGATTTTCAAAAAATTGGAATTTTTATTTTTAATGAGGGTAGATATATTTAAATAAGAGAAATATATTCGGCTCCAGTCAGTTAATGCTCATTCCCGTCAAATGACAGAAAACGCCTGCTAGACCCAAAATAGCTGCCTACACTCAGAAGGCCATAACTTTTGTATTTCTCAACGAAATCGCACAGAGTTGGTACCCTTGGAATCATGGCTCTGAGCCCGATGCAAAGCAATCAAGAAATTTCAGATTTGATGAGACTTTGATCGATATTTTTAACAAAACGTGGCCGGGTTCAGAACAGTGTTTTATTTGGTAGCTGGGAGTGCAATTAAGAGGCATGGTCATCCTTCTTTCTCTGCTGCAGCACATGAGATAGTATGGGGAGCCTTTTGCAAGTAATATATAATCATTTCACTCAATTTAATGGCTCTTACAGGTGGTTGAAGGATAGATTTTGGGATTTCCATTTCCCCTTCTCTTCCCCTTCTCATTTTTTCTAGAAATTGGAGTGTTGGGCTCATTGTAAAAGGGGGGGGGGGTTATTTGTAGCAAAGCTCTGTCAAAATTGCTTTGTGAAGCCAATGTGCTGCAGGACCTTGTAGTGGACTCCTTGCATGGTGATCCAGGCCCTTATCTTGTAATAGATTGAACTATGCATATCATGAAGCAATAAAATACCAGTTTGTGGATGTATCTTCCCCTGCTATGTTTTCTTGCATTCTTCTTGCCCCTTTAATCTTTCTACAAGAATATTGTGTCTATTTTTATGTTCTTGCAGGGATCCATTATCATTGTGTATGCTTGGAATATCATTGTGAATGCATTTTGCTAGATTATGGAGAACTGTCATCACCTCTTCTAGTGTGCACTTTGTTTCTGTATTTCACACATTTGGAGAAGACTCTCACACCCTCCTTTTCTAGTGTATCACCACTTTAGTGTAGGCTTTCATTTTTGTGCAATCTCTCTCCCTGGTCCCTTGGAAATTTAGATTAGAATAGTTAGCTTATCGTGCATTAGAGTAGATTGTGGCAGGTAGTTTAGGAGTAAGAACCAGCTTTCTCTGGAGGTCTATCTCAAGTAGCAAGTCCCACAACTTGGAGATAGTACCCATGTTATCAAATCACACCGTGAGTTCAAGTATATGCACTTGTATAAACACATGGGTGCTATGATTCGGTGATAACAAAACTCTTGAAGATAGAAGAATTATTGAAAAATTGCTTAGGAGTTTGCCTATGAAATTTGATCATGTAGTTGTTGTTATTAAAGAAATTAAGGATCTGAGTCGGTTTTCTATTAATGAGTTACTAATCAATCATGAACAGAGGATGAATAGATCACATGTAGTTCTAGATCACGATTTTGCATCTCAGATAGTAGGTAGTCATGGAAAAAGAATAGGTAATTTCAGCCTAAGAGGCAGAGAAAGAAGTTCATCTAAAGGATGTGGCAGTGGCTCATCAATCTCAGTTGGAAAAGGAAAAATTTAAGAACAAATTTATGGTCAAAGACAAGATAAGTCTTATGTTCAGTGACATTATTGAAAGAAGTATAGACACTTATCTTATGATTACAAGAAAAAGTAATGTGATCAGGAGAGGCAAAATCAAAATCAGGTTGGAAGTTTGACTTCTACATCCATGTTTATTGCATGCACAAGGATTTCCTAAGCAATACCTTCTTTATCATCTATCGAGTGTAATTTATCAAAAGAGATTCCATGTGATGTATGGTATTTTGATTCAGGTTGCATTAATCACATGACTGGTAATCTAGATTTATTTTCTAGTTTGGATGAATCTGTGAAGAGTGATGTTACTCTTGGAAATAACTATATTGTGTCTATAAAAGGAAAAGGCGTGGTTAGTATTCTAACTAGACAGGGGGATCAAACAAGTATGCATGATGTTTACTATGTTGCAGGTTTAAAACATAACTTTATGAGTATATTGGATAGCTGGTTCAGAAAGGATATAGAGTCTATATGGACTACAATGAGTGGGTGATTATGGACAAAGCTCCTAGCACTCAGTTGATTACAAAATTGAAGATGAGCAGAAATAGGATGTTCCCTTTAATACTGAAACTTGGAAAAAGAAGAATTTAGATTTTTTTTGCAGCAAAATCAGCATCTCAGTTCGCAGCCAAGTACTATGCTAAGTCAAATCATCTCTCTAATGATTCTTGTGCTCAAGTAGATGAGTCCTGTGGTATAGTAAAATATTCCTGTGCTGAGGTAAAAGAGTCCTACGCTGAGGTAATAGAGTCCTACTCCAATGAAAATCAGGTTTGCACTAATGCAAGTGAGTTTTTTGTTGGTTCCTACGTAAATACAGCTAAGTCCTATGTTGAAGGAAAACAATCATATTTTTATTCAGTCGTGAAAGATGAATCATTTCTTTCACATCTAAGATATGGACATTTGAATTTTGTAGGTTTAAATTTACTTTAAAGAAATAATATGGTTAAAGGTTTTCCATTGATTTAGAAATTAGAAAGGGTGTGTGAAGGTTGTATTTTCTGGAAGAAACACAGAGATTCTTTCCTAGCTAGAAAAATGGCAAGAGCAAGTGCACCTCTTGAGATTGTACATTCAGATTTATGTGGACCTATGCAAACAACTTCTATTGGATATTGTTCATATTTTATGACATTCATTGATGATTACATGAGGAAGACATGGTTTATTTTCTAAGACACAAATATGAAGCCTTTGATACATTTCAGTAGTTCAAGGCTTTAGTGGAGAAGAAAAGTGGATACTACATTGAAATTATAAGGATGGACAGAGGAGGTGAGTATGTTTCAAATGAATTTATGAATTTTTGCAAATATCATGGTATACAAAAGCACTTTACTACCAGGTATACACCACAACATAATGGTGTGGTAGAGAGGAAGAATAGAACCATCATGGAGATGGTGAGAAGTATGTTGAAGGAAAATCACCTTCCAAATGATTATTGGGAAGAAGCACTATCAACTTCTGTTTGCATTCTAAACAGGTGTCCAAAAAAACTTGTTAGGAACATGGTTCCTCAACAAGCATGGACTAACAGGAAACACGTTGTTTCACATTTCAAATTTTTTGATTGTGTAGCGTATGCACATGTACTTGATGAGCTAAGGAAGAAGTTCGACAACAAAGGGAAAAAATGTACTTTTGTTGAATATTCAAAGAATACAAAGCATACAAGTTGTACAATCTAGTCACTAGAAAATTTGTGATCAACAGAGATGTTCATTTTATTGAAAAGCAAGCATGGGATAGAAGTATAAAGAAAATAGTTAGTATAGCAGAAATTATACCACATGATGATATGGAAAATGAAACTTTAGAGAAACAAGGTACTGTATCTACAATTCTTGGACATGCACCACAAGTCATAGCATAAGCTACACCTCATTCTATAGTTCGAAGGTCTCCAAGATTTCAGCCATCTTCAGTCATACAAGAGACACCATAATGAACACCAGAAGCAAGTCCATCGCCATAAAGAATTCCATCATCGAATAGTCCTATGTATCAGAAAACACAGAGTCTTAGTGACATTTACAATTTTGATACAACTAACTCATTTTTAGTTTTTGCATTGTTTTATGAAGCTGCAGATCCAGTATGTTTTGAAGCGGCTATAAAAAATGAAGTATGGGAAAAATCCATGGATTATGAGATCGATGCAATAGAGAAGAATCAAACATGAAGATGATGGATCTTCCAAAAGGAAAGGACGTGATAGGAGTGAAGTGGGTCTATAAGACAAAATACAATGTTGATGGAAAAGTAAAGAAACATAAAAGCAAGGCTGGTAGCAAGAGGTTTTATGTAGTAATATGGAGTGGATTACAATGAAATGTTTACACCAGTAACATGTTTAGACAGGGTAAGAAAGGTTTTATCAATTACATCTCAAAACAAATGGCCTATTTATCAGATGTATGTTAAATCAGCATTCTTGAATGGTTTCCTTAAACAAGAAGTTTATGTGAATCAACCAGAAGGTTATGAGATTGAGGGTCATGAAGGAAAGGTATACAGGTTGAAGAAAGCATTTTTTGGTCTCAAGAAAGCACCTAGAGCTTCGTACAACATGATTGATTGTTATTTGATAAAGAATGGTTTTAGTAGGAGTAGAAGTGATCCTACCTTATACACCAAGATAAATGAGCAAGGTAAGATCCTAATTGTTTGTTTATACGTAGATGATTTGATGATTATTGGAAATCTATCTACATATTCATTCAAATCAGAAATGAAGAAGGAATTTCATATGACATATTTTGGTCTTATGCATTACTTTTTGGGAACTGAAGTTCAACAAATAGAAGGTGAAATTTTCATTTCACAAGAAAATTATGCAAATAATGTTTTTAAAAGGTTTAACATGTTAAATTGTAAGCCAGTGCCAACATTAGTTGCAGTAGGTTTGAAGTTGAGCAAAGAGGATAGTAGATCCAACATTTTTTAAAATTTTGGTTAGAAGTCTTATGTATTTGATGGCCACAAGGCCTGATATTATGCATGGTGTGAGCCTTATATCAAGGTTCATGGAATCTACCAAAGATTCACATTAGCAAGCTGGAGAAATAATTTTGAGGTATGTGCATGGAACAAAGAATCATGGAATCATATATTAAAGTTCATATGAGTTCAAACTCATTGGGTATACAGATAGTGACAATGCTAGAAGTATAGATGACAGGAAAAGAACATCCAACAATACTTTTCATTTTGGAATAGGATTGGTTGCATGGGCATCAAAGAAGAATCCCATTGTCACGTTATTTTTAGCAGAAGAAAAGTATGTTGCAGAAACAGGAGCAACATGTCAAGTTGTTTGGATGAGAAGAGTGTTGACAGATTTAAGGTAAAAATAAGAAGAAGCTAAACATATTTTTGTGACAACAACTCAGCCATAGCATTGTCCACAAGTTATTATTTTCATAACAACAGAAATCACATTGATATGAGGTATCATTTCATCAAGGATCTGGTAAACAACAAGGAAATTCATCTCGAATTTTCCAAATCCAAAGATCAGTTTGCAGACATTTTTACAAAGGCTTGGCAATGGAATTTTTTGAATATTTGAGAGATTGTCTAGGATTTTTTGATCCTACATATGGCAGATTTGAAAATGTAAATGTTGAGTTTGTGATTCTGTTACACATCTGAGCCGTATTTTTGCTATTTATGTTCATATGTGTTTATTTCGGTGTCTAGATCCTACACTTGGCTTGACCCTTTGCATTTATGAATCTATATAGCTCTTGGAGTTCTCCATTATTACTCCATTAACTGGGTAAGTCAATCATTTCCTTTCATTACTGATTAGTACGTTTTCTTCTCTATTGTGGTCATGTGTTCCTAGTTGAGCCACCATTATCATCATCTTGAAAACTTTTTTTCAAGCTATGAGTCAATGTATTTAGATTGTACACTTTCTCTTAAACCTAGGAATTGGGTTTGTTGCTTTTGGTTATTATATTGGCTTTACCTTTGATTTAAAGCTCCATTTCGCTGTGAAAATATTTGTTCGAAGCAACGCTTTTTCTTTTCAATTTCTTACTAGCACGTGTAGAGATCTGCTTGGTTTTACTAGTAAGAAACTTGGCTTTAGTTTTATATATCAGTACCTGTGTAAATGATTTGTGTCCACTTTCATTTGTGTGTTCTGGGTTTTCTTCAAATTTTGTGTCCTTCAGCCCTGACCACACATTTTGTGGGTTCGAAGAGCTTCACCATTGTTTTTTTCTTTCAAAGAAATCTAGGTGTGATTTTTTGCTTGTAGGATCTGTTAGTGTGAAATCACAACACCCTCAAATGAGTTATGGATATACTTTTCTAAGGTGGGGTCATTTGGTGTGATTTGCATAACATTGGATCATTCCCCAAGTTGTGGGACTTGCAAATGGGAATGATCCTCCAGAGAATGCTGGTTCCTCTTCTTAATCCTAGCACTAAACTACTTATAAGGAAGGAAATGCGACTATCTACTCCTAATCTAACAATTCCAAGGGACCAAGGAGAGAGAGAGCATGAAAATAAAGAAATCCTAAACTACAGAGGTGATAGCACCGAGAAAAAGGAACCACTAATCACAAACCCAACTTCCTGAAATGGAGAGAGGCGAGCAATGGAGAGGATGGACAAATGCATCACAAACCAAGGATAAAGTTCACACAAAACACCATTTCAAACCCCTTAAACACAGCTCCCAAAACCTACAATGGACATTAGAGATATGCACAATATACCCTGAAACGACAAGAGGCGAGGAGAGACAATAAAATAAGCAAAGGATGGATAGATGCATCACAACACAAAATTTATTGCTCCAAAAGTTCACAAAGTACACCATTAATTAGAAAGAGGTAGGAAAATGCCATTACAAAGCCAAGGGAGGAGGCTTAAACTCCACATTAACCCCTAGATAAGTAAGAGAGAGGGGGGCAGGTAAGAAGATTGAACAACCCTTTACAATGAATCCTGCCCCTATATTTATAGATTTGATCAGAGAGAAGAAAGAGAGAGGGAAGCGAGAAAAGTGGGTTGAAGCTCAACCACTGTTGTTAACACTTCTAATAAAATATGCCCCAAATTTGTCTTTACTGCATTATTCCTTGATTTGGCACCTTGAAGAAAGAGGAAACAAAGAACAGATCAAATCTGATTTGGTTGTTGAGGCAAGAACATCCTGCATTGAAATTGCAAAGATGTTTCATCCATTTTTTCACCTAACCTCATCAAAATTAAAGTTTCAGACCTCCATGGCATAGGTGAGGCCTAGATCTTTCCAATGGTGTCAGATTTGCAATATTTTGAGCCCCGAGTTGAAATATATGTGCCTTCGATGTTTGTATCGGGTCCGTACAGGAGGGTGGGAAAACAACTTTAAAAATGGGTCCCCTTTTGATATGCGACACATGACAGCCATATTGGAACAAAAATCAGGCCTCTGGGGCCGCAATTTATCATTTTTCCTTTCCTTCGATTCCTTGCTTTGGCTTTCACTCGGGTTCAAACTTTGACTTTTTCCTTTACCTCGTTTTGGAATGTGAGATCGTAGGTCCGTAACATTTTCCCTTCATATTTTCTCTATGTGTGGGGTTGTTTTGACCAAATTTTTCGGGGGGGTGAATTTGGGATAAAAATTTGGTGACTCACGGGGACATCTACCTGCTAGATGAAGAGACCAGTGGCCTTTTTTGCATGCATTGGGCATGGAGTCCAGCCTTATAAACTAATTATGATTTGAAATCTAAAATTTTGACCTCTTAGCTTCTTGGAAACCTGCTAAAACTTGGAGTTGGACTTCACCAAAATCCAACTGAATCCACTGTGTGAGAGAAATAGCACCAAAAACTATGTACAAACTTAAAATCATACATGCTCCAAATGGAACATGCAGAGTGTGCAAAATCACTTCTTCTGCTAAAAACAAAGCTACCTACACTACTCTAACCAAGAGCAAAGGGAGCTCAAACAAAGCCTGCAACTGAAAGAGAGAAATAGCTTCCCTTCCTCAAAAATGGTAGACATGCAAATTATTTGGCACTGAACATGGCTGGTTACATGAGTGAAAAACTTACAATAAGCCGATCCTCCACCCAAATCATCAAGGTATCAGCATTAATAGAAAATACCTCCTTAAGATGATTTATATCAGACTTTTGGAGGTGTTGATGATGACCCTTGGTACTTTGATGCTCATCCTCATGTCCTGGAGTAGGCATGACTAGTTTTGGTTTCTCCTTTGGCTCCGATGAAGCCAAGTACCTTATTAGGCATGGTCTGATCCTTTGGATGTACCCATATCTATGAAATTAAACTCCAAAAATGGATTCTTCTTATGAAAATTATTGAGTGGATGGTGTGCGAGAGATGACGACATCTTCATGCTTTTTCTCTTCCTTGTCCTGTGAAGAACATGGGAGATCATGTCTTCCAATCTTGGTTCTAGAGGGCTATTATGAAGTGTAGGTTGTTGTTCCTGAATGTTCTCCTCCATGGTAGTAGGGTCATGTGCTTGGGATGTGAGAGATGGAGGAAAAAATGATGTGATCTCCATGGGTTCTCCTCCATCAAGGCAATCCTCTAATTTAGACAGGTAATATTCCGCCTTGTTGTCCTGCTGTAGGTGCTCAACCTCCTTCATGGTGTCCTAATCTACAATTGACTCACCATAGTTCCCTTCATCCTCAAACATGAAGTTTGAAAACTCAAACTCTTCCTCAACATCAAAGCTTGAAGGGGATGAAGTGGGAGGAAGAACTGAAGGTTCTTCTATGGCTTGCTTTGCACTTGGAGCCTCTGAAAATGTATGGTCCTCCTCCACAACCAGAATGTACTCCTCTTCTTTTGGGATATTAGTAGCTCCTTCTTCCCCTGCTTGTGCGGCAGTTGGATCTTCCACCACTTGCGGCTTGACCTCATCCTCCTCCATAGGCTTAACCAACAAGGGAACCTTTGAAAACTCAAATTTAGCATCACAACTCTTCAAATTTTCTATTGTTTCTTCTATGTTGGGTTCCTCTTTTTGATGTTCTCCTTGGCTGGATTTTGGAGTCTCTTCCCAACATGGACTTGGAAAGGCAAGAGGAGTGGTGGGTGGGGTATCCACTAGTTGTTTCCTTGTTTGTGGAAGATGGGAAGGCATTTCTTTTGGCTCTTGTAGAGGGGAATCAGATTTTGAAGGGAAAAGGGCAGAGAAATTGAGGTGGGATGGAAGACTAGTAGATGGAGAAGAGGAATTAACATTTGGGGTAGTAGATGGGAAGCTAGGGTCTTGATACTGCTGAATTGATATTGGCTGAGAATGAGGAAAAGAAAAACTATGAGGTGGTGTACTTACCCATTCACAAGGCTATTTAGCACCAAGTTCATAGGCCTCTATCTCTTCTGTCCATTGTGCAAGTTGGGGCAGCATTTCAATCATGAAGTCTAGCATCTCCTAAGGGATGTAGTGTATTGGAAAAGGGCCTTCCCATGGACAAGGTGCCCTATAGCCAATTTTGAAAGCCATCATTTGAGTTGTTGCCCTTTATCGAACCATGCTAGTCTCCATTTTTTGAATTTTCTCTAGCAGACCAACATCTTGCATTTGATTGTCTTCATTGCATGCATATCCCTGTTCTTGGAAAGCCCCATAGCCAGACTAAGTTTGGCATTGCTGCTCATAGGGATAGACATGTTGATTTTGAACCTACTCATAATGATGATTTTAAGGAGTTGTAAAGCATATTGGAGGTGGAATGATCTGCTATTGTCGTAAATGTGAGTTCCATGAAGGGAATGAAGTCATGATTGCACAACCTCATGGAATGGGATAAAGTGAAAGTGATGGAAGAAGAAAATCGATGAAAATGAGTGGAAATGGATTGAAAAGCTCTACAACTTAGAGAATGGGTTTTTGACCAGATGGAGTCATCAGATGTGCTTGTATGTGCCTCAAAAGGCTGACCCTTAATAGGAACACATCAACCTGTTAAGATGAAGTGGTAAGGTGCTTCATACCTTTCCCACCGGGCGTGCCAAAACTTTTAGTGTGAAATCACAGTACCCCCAAATGAGTTATGGATCTTCTTTTCTAAGGTAGGGTCATTTGGTGTGATTTTCATAACATTGGATCATTCCCCAAGTTGTGGGATTTACAAATGTGAATGATCCTCTAGAGAATGTTTGTTCCTCTTCCTAATCCTAGCACTAAATTAATTCTAAGGAATGAAATGAAACTATCTACTCCTAATCTAACAATGCCAAGGGACCGATGAGAGAGAGAGAGAGAGAGAGAGAGAGCATGAAAATAAAGAAATCCTACACTACAGAGGTGATAGCACTGAGAAAAAGGAACCACTGATCACAAACCAAACTGCATGAAATGGAGAGAGGTGAGCAATGGAGAGGATGGACAGATGCATCACAAACCAAGGATAAATTTCACAAAAAAAACCATTTCAAACCCCTTAAACATAGCTCCCAAAACCTGCAATGCACATCAGAGATATGCACAGTATACCCTACAACAATGAGAGGTGAGGAGAGACAATAAAATAAGCAAAGGATGGACAGATGCATCACAAAATAGAATTTATTACTCTAAAAGTTCACAAAGTACACCATTAATGGGAAAGAGGTAGAAAAATTCCCTTACAAAGCCAAGTGAGGAGGCTTAAACTCCACATTCGACCCTAGAGAAGAAAGAGAGAGTGGGGCAAGGAAGAAGAATGAATAACCCTTTATAATGAATCTTTCCCCTGTATTTATAGATTTGATTAGAGATAAGAAAGAGAGAGGGAAGCGGGAAAATTGGTTTGAAGCTCAACTACTATTGTTAATGCTTTTGATAAAATATGCCCCAAATCCGTCTTTACTACATGATTCCTTGATTTGGCACCTTGAAGGAAGAGGAAACGACGAACAGATCAAATCTGATCTGGTTGTTGAGGCAAGAAGATCCTGGATTGAAATCCTAAAGATGTTTCCTCCATTTTTCCTCACCCAACCTCCTCAAAATTAAAGTTTCGGACCTCCATGGTGTAGGTGAGGCCGACATCTTTCCAATGTTGTCAGATTTGCAATATTTTGAGCCCTAAGTCAAAATATATGCCACTTTGAAGTTTGTATTGGCTCCATACAAGAGGGCAGGAAAACAGATTGAAAACTGGGTCCCCTTTTGATATGAGACATGTGGCAGCTAGATTGGAACAAAAATCGGGCCTATGGGTCCGTAAATTATCTTTTGCCCTTTCCTCTGATTCCCCACTTTGGCTTTGACTCGGGTTCAAACTTTGACTTTTTCCTTTGCCTCGTTCTGGAATGCAAGCTCGTAGGTCCAAAACATTTTCCCTTCATATTTTCTCTATGTGCGGGGTTATCTTGACCAAATTTTCTAAGGGTTGAATTTGGGATAACAGGAACTCTAAAATATTTTCTTAAAAATTCCTTTTCTTGCCCGCCAATTGAATGGTTTTTCTTATTTATTTAAAACAAGTTGGTCATTGCTTATTCTTCGAACTCTGGAAGATTTGGTCATTGTTTTGAATGAATCTTCATGTGGATTAGATTTTCTTTGCTTTTATATTTTTAAGGAATCTTGGAAAATTGAAAACATGCTTGTTCTCATAAATATATGATTGTTGTAGCATATGTATTTGCATAATTTTCTTTCTAAAAGCACTGCAAGATTTTTAAAGATATTCCTTCAATGGTGAGCTCTTCATTACAATAATGGTTTTGTTCTTGTATTTTTGATGAAGGCCTTGAGTCTGATTTGATCTCAGTATTGTTGTTCGATCTAGAAAATAATCTTCAGCCTAGTGATAAGTCAACATCTGATATGTTTTGGATAACCTAATAGTTAGAGTGCTTCCTTTTCCCAAAATGGCAATTTCCTTTCATGCATGTAGCTGTTACTTATTTATTTTCCTAGGTATTTTCCCTTCTTTAGCTACTTTGATAGAACATGTGTTCCACGTGTCAATTTCAAAGCCAAATCCATTCCATTTTATTGCTCCATGCTCCTTTAAAATATTGAAACATTGTAGAGTGTAAGCTCAAAAACAAGAAAATTTCCATAACATTATACAATAGATTTATCATTAAGTCTTGATGCTTTTAATTAAGGAAATTTGTTCTTGTTTCATGCTTAGATTTGAATTTCACTATAATTCATCTATGTATTATATGCTTTGAAAGTTTCTAGGAAGTTTTTTTACATGTTATTTCTTTGTGCTAAGCCCTCCATTTAAACTACTAGGTATTTGGAGTTTTGCATCTTGATGAAGACACCTGACCCTGATGACTTCTTGCAAGTTTATTTATCTTCTCAAAAATGAAAATGATAGGATTTGGAAAAGTATCTTGGATATCTTGTAGTTGTCCCGAAATTTATTGAACCTTACAAGAGAATATGCATTTGTAGATCTGGAAACTTGTACCCTAAAGATTTATATTCCTTCTGTGGTGTATGTTTACATGAGGGATGGTTGTAGATTGATGATGCCTTTAACATTATTGAATGCACATTTATAATTCATTGATACCTTTGTTTTGAATATGTGCCCTGCATATCTATAGAAATTTTTTTCACTTGTATACATGATGTAAAGAAATTGTATTTTTCCTTCATAAAAACGTGGCTGAGTAGATCCTGAAGTAACTCATTTATCTTTCACTGAAGATTGTATAGCTATCCTCGAAAATCTGCAATATCCATTTTGTAGGCTTTGTAAAATCTTAATTTTTTTTGCCCTTTTCTTTTTTTATGAATATCACTTCTCTTTGTTTCAATCTGAGTTACATCTGAAAGTAGCCTTGATGTATGAGATTTGTTAATTTATGTACTTGAACACTCTGATCTCAAATGCATTTTGAAAGTTCATCTATTTAAAGTTGTGAATACATAAAGCATGAAATCCGGAGATCTAACATAATTTCCCCCCTTTTAGGTACAATGGAAGCAGTTGGAGAAGATGTTTGAGAGGAATGAGAAAGGAAAATGAATAATCCAAACTACGGGAAATCCATCTAATAGGAAATTATGGATTTCCTTCTTTATTTATTCACAACTTTTTATATATGTACTCTCATTTATGTTCTTTCTTTTCAGAGTTATTCCCACAGCTTGTGTGGGTTCACTGTACTTTATAATTATAAAAGAAATGAAAAAATATTCATGTGATGAGTTGTATCTTTATCTCTTTTGCATTATTATTTCATTTACATGATGTAAAATTAACTATGTGCACTAGGAAATTTTTATTTAACCATAATTAATGAACTCAAGATAACTGATAACAACTAAAAAGTGAACTGAACTATCCCTTTTCCAATTTTGGGTTTTCCACCTTCAACCTCATATGTCTTTAATGTATGTGTCAAGGTCCTGCATTGGTTCATGAGGGATCTGATCCACGATAATGAGTAGGATGTGATTGGGAAAACACCTTAGTTAGGAGGAAGACATTCTAAAATTAGAACAACAGTATTTTATTTCCTTTTTCTTTCCACTTAGGTCCATCACATCAATCCCTTCCATTTGAAAATGAAGTTTCGAGTTGATCATTTTTGCACTGGTGCCAAAAATGTCAACAAGGCCAAAAGGGTAGACGTCAATATTAAATAGGACCCATATGGAACAGTTCGTGGGTTCAATGTCATGGTCAATTCACAAGGGCCACCATTTGGGGGAAAAAGGTAAATTAAACCCCCATGCCTTGCTTCATCTATAGAAAGCTAAGTTGTCAGGCCATATGGATTTATAAACCATCTGCAACTAAAAACTTGTAATTTTCACCTCTTGTAAAAACAAAACATCCAAATTTGAAAATTTTTATCAAGTTTCATGAACAACATATTTATGGCAGGAGTTTGTAGGACCCTGATTATTCCAAGATAAGGAATCCATGAGAAATGGTGGTCAAGAGACATGTCACCATCCTCCAAGCCATCAAGGGCATCATATTGGTTTTGCAGGAATTGAGTACTATTATGCTGCATAAAATCATGTAATCCAATTTTTTTCCATCCGACGTATTCGATGTTGTACTCTTCTTTAGTTGAGTCCACGATGTGAGTCAGGCTATGATCTCAAGAGATGCCAAAAGGACTTCGAGGCCTTATGGAGGGCCCTTGTGAGATACTTGGCAAAAGTAGTGGCAATGATTGTGGCATGGTGAAATTGTAAACGGAATTCATCTAGTCCATTAGAACTAAGGCCATTTTGGGTGTACTGGAGTATTTTGGAAACTGGATAGCCAAGTTGGAAATGACAGTTAGTTTTTTAGTAGCAACAGTTGGCTCTTTAGCTTGTATTTTATTGGGTTGTTCCTTAACAGGTGGCTCTCATTGGCCATTAGAGCTAGAGGCCTTAGGTTAGTGGGTTTTTTTCTTGTTTTTTCAGCCCCTAACAACTTACCAACCTTCTTCCTGCTGGGGGTTTGATTAGTTCAGGAGCTGTTTTGGCCGCATGGTGGTTACGAAGGACATAAAGAGGACATTCTTTGATCTTATGATCAGAAGTTTGACAATGAAAGCAAGTGTTAAGAAAGTTGATATATATGACCCACAAAGAATAAAGTTTGTCTCTTATCTGAATATCCATAAATTCTTTCAGATCTTCCTCATGTGATCAGACTTCAACACAAATATGCTTGTTACGGGTGTCTCTATTGGCAAAACCTATCTGCTTTCAGGAAAACTACTCGGCCAATAGAAATGGCAATCTGTGTACACAATTTTTATTTTTCACAAGGATCTCGTAGTGCTGAGTTACTATCTCACTAATCTTCAGCTATTCCTCCTCCTTCTAAGTGTGGTATATTCACCTCCTCATGAAATAACTCTAATGTCAAGTGGCCACATTTCCTTGGTGAGAGATGCAAGAACAAGTCTTCCAAGTAGTGCATGGTCTGATTTGTAATTCTTATTAGGAAGGCATAGGTATGAGTGTTTTAAGATAGTGACATCTAAAATGGCCTCTGGTCATGTTATAGATGCTTTCTAGTCTGCACCCCATGGGGATTCAAGACTCTATTCATCCCAGGATCTGAGCATGCCTTCAGAGGGGATGTGGCCCACTGATTAATTCCTTCTATTTTATCTCATTTTCCCTCTCAACCGATCTCCTACATTATTTTTACTATAAGGTCTTCACCACAAGACCCTTATTATTTCATTCCTATGCCAAAGATTATTTCTTCCATCATCCACCAATACTTTGTTGAGTGTGGTCAAAAAGTATACATCAATATGATACTTGTTGGGAATTTACAAGAGGGTTTACTCCCTTATCATCCGGTTATCTTTCATAATGTTGCATCTCAGTTTACCTTAAACTCAGGTTTATCAACGTGGCAATCAACAAGCAATTATATTATTTTCCTCATGTTATGGGTATGCACCCTCTTCATCATAAACTAAGACCAACTAAGGCAGTTGGTTATCCTAGCAACAGAATCACCAAGTTTTGGTAGTGCACAAAAATGCACACTTACTTTGGTTCAAATTTGTGGTATACATTAAGTAAAAGTACCATCAAACATGTTCATGTGCTGATATTGACGACCTTTCAACCTAGGTATTTTCCCATAGGGTAGCTTACTACCAAGTTGGGGTCTATTGCCACATGCTCCCTAGTCACCTACCTATTGCACTCGATGACTCTCCTAAAATGTGTCCTATACCAGAACTTATTCAGTGCTTTTTGGGTCCCATAGGCTTTGTGCTCGCACACGCTATTCTGTTGCCATAGATAACCACAACCAAATCTTGGGTCTCTATTCAGTGTAAATCTATTTTCTCTCCTATGTCCGAAAGTCGGGGTCATCTACATATTAACATGTTTCACTTCAATCACTCCCCCCTTTATCATTAACACCTTCCTCATTCTACAAATCCTTATCTTTATCTATTTACTTCCTCTAACTCATGTACATAGATACATAAGATGATCCTAATCCTCACCAATGCATGATGTCATTATCTTCATCACCCTTGTTGGCCTCCATGCTTTTTGTCTTCTTTATGAGTCATGACACACTTTTATCACCCTTTGCTTCTAGTCCTTACTACTAACTCCAATTCAAGGGACTTCTCTCTAATCTTGTTTCTTGAGAGACTTATCACTTTAACTGATGACTCTTCCTATCTGGTAGAGACTCTTTCGTACATGAGAGACCTCTTCTAGTGGATGTAAGTCACTTATGCCCACATCCTGAAACTCCTGTTGCCCCAACATGTTTGTAACTATCTAATAGACATCTTGGTCTACTTTTTCTCAGGATCCTCCCTTCCTCTTTTTTGTTCACACAACCTTTTTCTATGTGGTGGGGTCCTCATAGTAATGGAAGACATCAAAAAACATTACAATATAATACTTACACTTTATCCATATTCTTAGACCTAATAAAATCTCACTATTGTTTCTTTCAACCTTTGGAGGTAGGTCCTGGGCACTACGCCACTCTTGTAACATTAATGCACGTCCTAGGAAATATACTTCTCCACATAGGCACACTTCTTGGGGTATATTAACTTCTTTCCCACCTATCGGTAATCTTGATACTTTAAGTCACACTTAGATCAAACTTGAGTTTTAGATCTTCACCTTCATGTTGACATTCAATTTAATGTAGGCTCTAGAAGTATTGTGTCGTGAAGGAGAAAACCCAAACTCATATTTAAGTTGATCTCATACTGTGTGTTTATCTATCAAAGTAAATATACATGTTTAATTTTACCTAGAAATGTAATGGTAAAGACACAGAACTATCAGACCTACTCCTTGCATTAGTGAAGATAACTGCTTAGGTATTCTCCATTAGCAAGGGCGACCAGATGAATGCGTCCTGCATCCGTTTATACCACTTTTTGAGGCCATAGAAAATGCCTTATGAGCGGAAAACAAAAATCACATGGTGTACACAATTATCATAGAGCATCAAGGACCTCTCACCACTCCGGCAGGAGGAGGAGGTTCATCATCGAGGAGGGATGTACACTCCAAAAGAAACGGTATCCAGCCCAAACGAGGCACTCTAATATTTGAACCATAAAATGGTTGAGGAATTTGAAATTACTAAGGGAACAATTATCTTCTCTAACCATCGGATGCACGAGTGTTTATGATCTCCTCTACAATAAAATATAAGAGGTTATAGATGGTCCCACTGCAGAGAATCTGGTACATGCCATAAAATCAACAAGACCTCAGTTGATTTGGGCTCCATCTCTCTTTCCATTTAGATGTGTGATGCTTAAGTGTGCAGCCATCCTCATCACTAGGTTAAGTAATGGCTACGATAGAGATTTCAAAGTAGCGACACAGACCCTTCTTGTAGACGGTAAGCATCCGAGGTAGTCTTCTTAATGGGACTTCTAAGGGACTTTAAAATCATCATCCATGGCGTACTCCTTCAATGTGATAAGAAACTTGTGAACTTGAGAAAAATTAGTTGGAGCATTATTTCACATCCTATATGCGCATAGTAGACAACATAGACCAGTTTTCTTCATGCACGTGTAACATCAACACATTGGTATAGATCACTCAAGAATAATGTCAAAATAGGGAGCTTCCCAATTATGAATAGTTGCATACAACCCATACTTCTCCATTTTCACTTTCACTTCTTCATCATAGATAGGAAATCCATCTGGTTGTCCTATTCTTTGTGGGCAAAACAAATTAGTGAGAGTCATCTCATTCTCTGTAGTGCTTGAAATAATGGTTTTCATCACTTAGGGCCATCTTTCCTGAACATGGGGGAAAGACCGATGCAAATTCCTTACCAAATAATCATGTCATCTGGGTACTGAACAAAAATGTACCACTCTTCATTAAAATTGGTGATGACAATGTGACTTAGACGTTTACTGATGAGAAGGCCCTGATCCTTAAGGGACTTTAGTGACATGTTTGTCTATTATCCTTAAGAAAAGAGTTCCAAGCAAATGAAATCCTTACAAAGCTTTTTCCTCTTTCCATAATCCTAGGCCTCAATAGGCGTAAACTTCATGGAAATCCAAGGTCCTTTGTGAATTAATTCCTGGTCAAACCCCATGCCCTAGCTATGAAACGGAGAACATGGAAATCTCCTTGTTCCACCACTAATAATGTGTAACACCCATAGGATCTAGGGGTTCCACACAACCTTATCTTTGTTATGCCCATGTCATCTGGCTTTCCAGTCTGGAATTCGCTAGATCAAACTAGACGGGAGGTATGAATTGGAAATATTCACAACTCTTTCTCAAACCTTCGTTGCCAAGGATTCCCTAGTATTTGTGAGAGCCAAATATTTGATAACTGGTAAATATCACATGGTAGGAAATAACACTGACCCCCTATAGTTCTAATTTATTGGACTTTTTCAGAAAGTGAGAGACTATAATCAGCGATGCCATGCCACCTACCAATGTACTTTCGCAATAAGGGCAAATATTTCCAATTTCAATCTTCATCTCTTTTCCTCCACGTCAATCCTACGTGAAAAAATTTAACAACCTTCAAGCACACAAAAACCCCTTATTGACCCCAAATCATTATGCGTGCACGTACAATGCTGAATGCATTCTTCCTCTATGTCCTAATCATGTTTCTTGACATCACCTACCTCATGTTTTTCCTATGTTTTTCTTTCTTATACGTGGTTTCTATAAATAATTTTGAAACCATCCTTCCCTTATGTTCACCTCTTTTACGTTCGATCTTCCAATCCACATTTTTTTTTCAACTTCGGCCATCCACAACCATAGCTTCCAACACTTGTCATATCACTCCACCCCACACAAAAAATGGATGTGTGGTTCTTTGCGCATAGAATTTTTTTGAAAATAATAAGTGGCTACCAATGCACAAACACACAAAAATTAAAGAAACAAGAAAGTGAAACATAAAGAAAGGAAAATGCATCAAATAAAAACCTAGGTTAAATGGAAATACTACCTTATTTACAAACATAAAGAATAATTATTTATAGTAGGGCTTTAGCCTAATCCCATTAATTCCATTGAAATGGCAACCGTGTTCCATCAAGTTTCTTGTAAATTAAAAGCGTTCAATACAAGTATATAAGATACAATGTGCATGCCCAACCAATGGACTTTGAATTTCCCAAGATAGCGTAGAAATTTGGAATCATACAAGATAACCATCTGCCAAACCTCAAACTACTTGTTCTTGATGTCTTTATCATGCCATGCATTCTGCTTGGATTTTTCTATTTTCTGACTCAATCGAGAAATAGATAACCTCTCATCCAACTACATAAACTTATCAATCCTCTCCTTGAGTGCTTTTTCATCATCTAACCATCCTACATGTGCTATATGTAGCAATGGTAACATGAATTTAACAGGTAAAACATCTTTCATGCCAAACACCAATTGAAAAGGTGTGGCCTTGTTAAGACTCTTATAAGTGGGTTTGCTATGGCCATAACACAACAAGAAATTTTTCATCCCAATCATTTCTTCCTACATCATGAATATTGTTTAAAATGTGATTCAAAATTTTGTTAAACACCTCAGTAATCCCATGAGCTTGCTAGTTAGAAATTTCAACACATGCATTCATGAGAAGAAACAACTCTGCAAATGGCAACAAGATGAGATAAGATTGCGAACTCAAAGTTTCTAAAATCTCCTCATCAAAGAGGCTACAAAATCCTTCTTCTTGTATTGATGCTTAAACAGAAGTTGTACATAATGTGGGAATGGAAGAAATTTGAGAATGGAGGAAATTAGAAGAAAATGGCTATCTCCTTTGCTTTCTCTAAGTACAATGCACTCATGAGTTTACAAGATCAATTGCCACCCTTTACAATGGCATGAAGAAGCCATTAAATATCTTGCAAGAAATGGTTACAACTTCTTCTTTGTTAGCAAGAAACGGTTTACAATATTTTCAGTCATTCACGTCCATTCAGATTCTTGATTCGCGAAGAAACACCAATGGTGGAAAAAACCAGACTTTTCATAATGCAGCCATTACACTTGTTTTGTAACTTTGAATTTGAACCATTCATCTTGCCTTTGAAACTTTAAACCAGAGTCATCCACGTGGGAGAAATTTACTGGAGCGGGCGTGGAGGATGCCTTTTGCATTTTGTGACTTTATAGAGATTTGGCATTTTTTACATTTTTGGTCCCCTTCCACTTTTGATATAAGTCCTGACACGTGGCTTTACTTGAGTGGAGACAGAGTCATGGGTCACTTTTATAATTTTACCTTTTTTCAATGCGGGCTCAAAAACACAAATTGCTCTGTCCGGCCCGCCTCCCCACTTTGACCTTCGATGTGGGCTTAATATTTGACTTTTTCCTTTATAGCATGATCGGGGCTGCGGGTCACTTTATGACTTTTAGCCCTTTTTACAAAAAACAAGGCTCAAAACCTCAAATCTCCCCCGACCCGCTTCCCCGCTTTGACTTTCCAATGCGGGCTCAACATTTGACTTTTTCCTCTGTGGGTCACTTTATGACTTTTAGCCCCTTTAATGAAAAAGGCTCAAATTCTCAAATCTCCCCTTCCCTGCTTTGACTTTTTGATGCGGGCTCAACATTTGACTTTTTCCTTTAGCATGATCGGGGTTGCGGGTCACTTTATGACTTTTAGCCCTTTTTTTTTACAAAAAGGCTCAAAACCTCCTGCTTCCCCGATTTGACTTTCAATTGCTCCTTTTTCCTTCAAATAACAAAAATGATCCAAAAAGGACCCACCTCCAATTAGATATGTCCACGTACCCATGGATAATGGGGCCAAAATTTGATGGGGAAGAAAATGCCCATCATTCACGACTGTGGAAAAATGCAGAGAAGAAGAAAACTCCACCATTTCGTGCCCTGATTTTCAAATTTCTTTCACGAACCAAGGAATTGAAAACAATACAAGGTTCGATGATCCATGGCCATAGAAAGATTGACAATTTCATTCAAATGAGGACAACAATAAAATTTTCACGCGTCCAGACAGGAAAACAGGAAAATTTATCAAAACACGCAGACTGGAGAGTTTAAACAACTTCAAAGCATGAATTTCTCTATCTTTTCAGACTTCCAACTTTACTTGAACACTTCTGGAGGGCGTGAGCTCAAAATTTTTTGAATTTGACTTATTAAAAATGAGTGGGGGATTTTGAGGGCGACTACAACTGGCTCTAGCTTGGGGACATGACATGGACTGAGCATAGTGAAGACATGACATGGGAATCCAGAATCTCAATCTCTAGACCCTGTAATTCATTGACCAGTGCCTTATCCATTGGGCCTTGCAGAGTCATGTACAACTTCGAGAAAGAAATATCAGAAGAAGGAAACACACAAGCACACAATGGAAGGAAACACATGACATGCAACAGAAGGGGAAACAAAACCACACAACGGAAAGGGAAACACACCTAGCAATCACCTATGGTACAAGGTGGGGGACAACCCACTTTCACTGATGATACAATTTCAAGTATTTCCCACTCCGAGGAAATTCCAGTGGTGTTCCATCCAAATATGAGAGAAGAAAAGTGTTCTCACCGCAAGCTTCATGAATCTAGAATGGGCCGAGCCATAATGAATCAAACTTTCCATGGCTGCCTTTTGGTTCTCTTCTCTTGTCCCATAGCAGGATGAAGTCTCCAAATTTGAATTCTCTTGCCTTGGCCTTCTTATCAAAAATATTCTTTACTTTCAATTGGTGCTCCTTAATGCGATCCACCACTTGGAGTCTATTTTCTTCCAGCTTCTCAAGAAAGAGGATCCTCTTGTCAATGGAATCCTTGTACTGACCATCTTCTATTGCCTGTAGCAGCTTGAGAGCTGGCATCTCGATCGTGAGAGGAATTTCTGCTTCGACTCCATACAACAGTTGGAATGGTGACATACCTATTGCCTTCTTGGGAGTGATCCTATCCACCCACAATGTGTCATACAACCTTTTGTGCCAATTCCTTTGATTCTCATTTACAAGCTTGCAGACAATGGTCACAATGTTCTTGTTGCTTGATTCAGCCTGTCCATTTCCTTGTGGATAGTAGTCAGAAGAATGAGATAGGGAGATTCCATAGCTATAGAAAAACTCGGTCAGCTCTCTTGAAGAGAAATAGGTAGCATTATCTGCTACAATCTTCTGTGGCACTCCAAAACGGACTATGATATTCTCCTTGATGAAGTTGCATATTGTTTCAGTGTTGGCTTGTTTGGCCGGAATGGCTTCCACCCATTTGGTGAAGTAGTCTATTGTTGTGAGTACATAGGTGTGCCCCACACTTGAGTGAGGGTTCAGAACACCAATGAAGTCCAGCCCCCACTGTTGAAATGGTTCTTCAATAACCACAGGCCTGAGTGGTAATGCAGTGAGTTGTGGTCTTCCAACAACTGTTGGCATGCTTTGCATTTAGAAACCCAATCTTGAGTGTCTGCAAAGATGGTGGGCCAATAATACCTTCCTCAGAGGATCTTGTGTGTAGTGACCATTGCTGAAAAATGTCCACCACATGCTTGGTCATGGTATGCTTTAAGCAACTTTTCTTGTTGCTCTTTATCTACGCACCTGAGGAAACAACCATCCAGGCCTCTTTTGTAAAGCGCATGATTCCAGATTACAAATTTAGCTACCTTCAGCTTGAGTGTTCTCCTTTGCTTGTAATCAAGATGGGGAGGGAATTCTCCATAAGTCAGGTAATAGGAAATATCAGCATACCACTCATCAGTAGTGGTGACAAAGAGAACCTGTGGGTTGTCTTCTGAACAAGTTGAGCAAGCACAATTTTCTTCACCATGTTGAACTTTGAGTGTTTCATCTTCAGCAATCAACTTGCACAAGCCATTTCCCCTTACCAGATTGGAGGGTCGAATCTCCAAGTCATATTCTTGAGTCTTTGCAATCCAATTTCCTCTTTTAGCTCTGGGATCCTGCTGTGTCAAGATGGACTTGATTGCACTGCCGGGGACCATCACCACCGTATGGGAATTGAGGATGTAAAACCTGAAGTTTTTTACAGCCTTGACCACTGCATAGGCATGCTTCTCCAATTGGTTGTATTTTAGCTCATGCTTTTTCAAAGGACAACTCATGAAAGCAATAGGTGCTTCCACGCCTTCATCATTTTTCTGAACGAGAATGACAGAGAGTGTATGTTCTGATGCATAACAATACATGATGAATTCTTTGTTAAAATTTGGAGATATAAGAGTCAGAGCCTTGGAAATGGATTTCTTGATCTCTTCGAATGTTGCCTTCCCTTCATTGTTCCATTTGAAGTTTTCTTGTGGTTTCATCATGGAAGTGATGTGCTTCGTCAACTCAGCAAACTCAGGCACAAAACGACGAAGAAAGTTCACCTTTCCGAAGAATGAATGAACTCCTTTCTTGCTTGTGGGTAGGGCTAATGCTTGAATGGATCTAATCCTCTCAGGATCAATGTGTGCTCCATGTTTGTTCACAATGTGCCCCAATAACTTGCCTTCTGTGACTCCAAAAATGCACTTTTTTGGATTTAGTGATATGCCATGTTTCCTACACCTTGCAAGTACCTGTTCCAAGTGATAGATATGATCTCCCCTCTTCTTTGAAAATACTGTGAGATCATCAAGATATATGACAATGCAATGCTTCAGATCTTTGAAGGCCAAATCCATCACCCTTTGGAATGTAGCTCCTGCATTGATTAGGCCAAAAGGCATTCTGTTGTAGGAAAAAGTGCCCCAAGGTGTTGTAAAGGTTGTCTTGGTGCGGTCCTCCTCTGCCACTTTGATTTGATTATATCCTGAGAATCCATCAAGTAATGAAAGCATTTCAGATCCAGTGACTGCTTGCAGGATATGGTCCATGATAGGAAGAGGATAATTGTCCTTTAGTGATGCCTGGTTCAGGTTGCAAAAATCTACACATATCCTTATTTCACCATTCTTCTTCCACACTGGCACAATGTTAGCCACCCACGTTGAATGGTGGATGGGAAAGATGATCCTTGCATTAAGCATCTTCATTACCTCCTCCTTGATGGTATCAGCAATCTTTGGGTTGTACGGCCTTTGTTTCTTTCTGAAGGGCTTAACACCCTGCTTCAAAGGAATTGAGTGATGCATTTCCTTTGGCTGGAAGGATTTGAGTTCATCATAAGAGTAGGCCAAGACATCTGAGTATTTCTTGAGTAATGCAACAAACCTTCTTTTTTCTTCAGGTGAGCAACATTTTCCAATATTGACCATCCTTGGCTCCTCCGGGGTACCAATGTTTTCTTTATCAAAATCAGCTGGGCACCGAGAAGATTGCTTTTCTTTCTCTTGAATGAATCTGTCATGTTTGTCAAAGAGGTCTTCTAAAGAGACTAGGCCTTTGGGAATTTTGTTCCCTTTCAATTTGATTACTCCCTCATCATCAATCCCTTCAATTCCTTCTTTCTCTTCTTTGGGGACTGCTTCTCGGTGTGGATTTTCACCTCCTTCAAAGAAGAGATTATTGAAATTATCCCTTTGCTCTAAAAAGGCTAGAATTTGGTTATCATCATTGAAGACTTGCCAATGATTTGCATTGTCTGGTACACTAGGCCTGAATACCATTTCAATGGTCACTTTGTCTTTACCAAAAGAAGGATGAGGTGTCACTAGGGAAGCTGACACTGCAAGAGAATCAACCTTTTCATTTTGTTCCCTTGGAATAGCTTCAATGGAAAATGCATCAAAAGATTCAATGCAGTCCCACACTCTGTTTCTGTAATGCCGGAGTCTTGGATTCTTCACCTGATATTGTTGGCAGACCTACTTTACTACAACCTCTGCATCACCTCAGCATCTCAGTTTCTTGATTCCCATGTCCTATGCTGCACTCATGCCTAAGAGTAGTGCTTCATACTCTGCAGTGTTATTTGTATTATCAAATTGCAGCTTGTAGGAAAATGGGTACAACTCATTGGAAGGAGAGTACAATACTACACTAGCTCCTGAGCCCACACTGGAATGACTACCATCAAATTCCATTATCCAAATTTGATCTTCCTCTTCCTCCATGAGAAGTGGCAAGTTCTCCTCTTTTTTTGATGTGAGGAAGTAGTTTCCTAGCCCACAATCTTGAAAGAGAATGTTTGCTTTCAGATCATCAGACTTTCGTACTGTGAACTTCATCTTTCTTACTGGTAGCAACTTCTTCATCTCACCTTTTACTGGGATAGTTGCAGATGACCAATCCATTTTTATCTCTCCACCCAGGTCTCTACAGAAACTCCTACTCAATAGCATACCAAAGGATGTTGGGATGTCTGCTACCAGTATGGTTGGAGCACCTTCTTTTCTGGAAAATCAGCTAGTGCTACCTGTGCATCTTTGATTCTTCCTACCAATGGCACTTGTTTGGATTCCATTGAGTAGTAGGTGCCATTTACCTAGGTCAAGGTGAGGCCTAGAGCATTTGCAACTTTGGCTGGCATCACATTGTCTGAGGCTCCAGAATCTATGATACAATTATTTAGCTGGAAGCCTTTAATGAGGAGTGACAGGTAGAAAGGTTCAACCCTGTTGGTTTTGGAGGCACTGAGGGCTAGCATGTTTTGGGAAGGTGGTGTGGATGGTGTGGGTAGTAAGCCTTTAGAATTAGGACTCGAGGATACAGGGTTACCACCACGAACTACATTAATGAACCTGTCAAACTGGGTAGGGTGTGTTTGTAGGTATTCTATTTCTGAGAGCTGGACTTTGGTTTTGCTTGCATGTTCCACAAAGTCAAATGGGGTTATGGTGAGTGAGGAAGAGGTTCCAGAAATGGAGGAAGATTTACATGGTAGAGGCTTTGCTACTTTGGGTGTTGAATTCTCCTTTTCGGGTGTAGCAATTGGCTTGGAAGGGGGTGAGGGTGTAGCTTTTGATTGAACCTTAGATGTTTTTGCAGGAACAACATTTAAAGGAGAATTGTTCTTAGCAACTTTTGAGCTGGGAGAAGAATTAGATGACTTACTTGGCATAGTAGCATGATCCTTGACAACCAGTGAGTCTGGTTTTTCTTTGGCCGACTCCATAGAAGGTGGTAATGGTGATCCTCTGCTGATGATTTTATTTTGTGTGACCTCTGGAGGAGAATCTTCTTTATTCTTCTTATCCTTTACCGCAACCATTGAGGATGAAGCACCTTTCCTGGATTGTGCACGAGTGAAAACAACACATGAGAAACTTGGAGCTTCTTCATCATCCTCATCTTCATCATCAACGTACTCAATTAGGCCATTGTGCATATCAACTTCCTCGACCTCAAGATAGTTTTCATAGTCTTCCATATTTTCTTCTTCAGTTTCATCAATTTTTGCTTCCTCCTCTGGCTCTTTGGTGTCACAGATGGCATTGACTGGTGGTGCTTCAAGAGCAAGCCAATGAGGAGGTGGAGCAATCCTTGGCCTATCTGGAGGGTTTGGTTTCTTTGAAGCATTCCACATTGTGATCTGAGATAGCTGCTTCTTCAAGGCAACCAAGTCATTTGCCATTTTTTGGAACATCAGACTGTGGTGACAGAGTTTGAATTCTGACCCTTTTTCTTTCCATTGGGGCCTTTCACCTTTCCAGAAAGGATTAGATCATCATCAGTTTCTATTGCATAGTCTTGAGCTTCCCTTAATGTTCTTGGTTGGGCTCTTATAAGGAAGAAACCTACTTCTGATGGAAAGAAGCTGATGAGGAATTTCTTCAAATTATTTTCAGGAGGCACCACATCTTCAGGGATCCTTCTTATCACTCTATCATATCTTGCTACGAAGTCCCTCATTGACTCAGAGGTTTCTTTTTCATTTGTACCAATTGGACCAAAAGATCCTGACAATCTTCTGTGCTCTTGAACCTGTGTTTGAATGCACTTCTTATATCCTCCCAACAGGTGACAGACCTCGGGGGTAGCATGTAGAACCATTCGGTAGCTTTCTCTTGAAGTGACTCCACAAAGAGTCAGACTGACACATCTTCATCCTCAACACCCAACACACCGCAAGCAGTGATAAATGTTGCTACATGCTCTTCAGGGAGTTGAGAACCATCCCCTCTGAATTTTGGGAAGTTTTTTCTCGAGCCTCTCGGTAGCTCATGGAGTGGTTGAGCAAGAGCCAGTGGACCGGTGTTTCCTCCCCATGGTACATTAGGCCTACGGGCCTCACGATCATGTTCACACTCATGATCATGATCCCCCATTCTATTTCTATTTCTAGCTTCCAACCTTGCTAAGGTTGTGGCTTCTGTTGCTGCTCTTTCATCTGCCTCAGCTTGAAGTCTCTCGATTTCTTCAAGTTGAGCTCTTATTTCTTCTTCAGCTCTCACCTCTCTTTCTCTAGCTTCTTCTTCAGTCTCTCACATGTCAGTGAAATCTACAAGGTTCTCATTGATGTATGAAAATTCACCATCCAAAGGATTGGCAACACTCAGGTTCCCAACGTGACCGTTTGCTTGAAAAGGAAGCCTCTGGATTCTGAGTAGCTCTTGTCTCCTTTGAAGTTCCTCAAAAATGGGATCAGTTTTTCCTCCTTGTCTCTGTTGCCAAGTGTATCTTCTATCCACCAGCTTGAAAATATATGCTCTTCTTTGTGGTGCTGGAATTTGTCTTTGCCTCTCCAATTCAGCAGCGTGTTCTTCTTCAAGGTCCAGAATTCTCATGGCAATGAAGTAGTGATTGGCACTTTGTCTATTATGCTAGATAGCTTCCCTCAAATCTGAAGCAACTTCTTCTTGGATGTGGAAGAGAATTCAGGTCTTTCAATGGAGGGTTTCCTAAATAGCCATGATTTGAATCCATGTGGCTCATATAGCCATTCAAATTCCAAAAAAGGATCTCTTTTTTGAATTTTGAATTTTCTGACCTTGTGGTCACATTCAGGTGGATGCTTAAAATCTGCCCCACAGTGGGTCCAAAAACTATTGGCGAGGAAATTTTTCAGGTGGAAAATTTGATGAATTGTTTGCCATATGCTCTGGGAATCTAAGTTTCCTCTAATACTTGCAACCGGTGATTTCACAGATGTAGAATTCTTGGAGGTGCTTCAAGAGCAAGCCGACGAGGATCATGGAGAAGAATGGGATATTTTTTGGACCTCAAATATGGTTGACATTAGGCATGAATTTAGACTCTTTGTATCTGGAAACCAACTTTCAAGGCAAAGGGAGTGAGAAAGATTTTTTTCATCAATGTTAGAGGTACTGACCACTTCCTTTCCATTTTAGGGTTTTTCACCTGGTCCAGGAAGATGGCAACATCTTAATTCTATGGATAAATTAGTCCTGCAACATGTTCATGGGGAGATAACCTATTCTGATGCAAAGCAAATAATGAAAAAGGCCTTTCAAAATTCATGTTTGAAAGAAGGCACCACATCTTCAGGGAGTTCTTATCACTTGTGTCCTCATAGGGAAACTACGATGTTCTAGTGTAGAAAATTCTTTTTCCCTGAATTACATGCAAAAGATCCTAAATTTCAATGCTCTTGAATGCTTGTTTGAATGCACTTCTTATATCCTCCCAATGGTGAACAACCTGGGGGTAAGATTGTAGAACCATTTGTTTCAGAAATTTCTCTTGAAGTGGCCACAAAATCCTTCAGACTTTGTAAACATCTTCATCCTCAACAAGTTGTACATAATGGCAGGGAAGTGGTGATAAATTTGCTACATGCTCTTTAGGGAGTTGAAGTATCGTCCCCTCTGAATTTTCTCTAAGTTTTTTCTTGAGCCTTTAAAAGTCAGCTCATGGAGTGGTTGAGCAAGAGCTAAGTGGACCGGTGTTTCCTCCCCATGGTAAATTAGGTTACGAGCCTCACACTTCACGTTCAAACGATCAATGATCCCCCATTCTATTTCTATTTCTAGCTTCCAAAATGATGCTAAGGTTGTGGCTTCTCCTTGCTGCTCTTTCATCTGCCTTAGACTTTCTTGAAGTCTCTCAATTTCTTTGAGTTGAGCTCTTATTTCTTCTTCGGGTGATCTTTAAAATCTTTCTTACCTTCTTGTGCTTCGGTCTTTTACACATCAGTGAAATCTTCAAGGTTCTCATTGATGTATGGAAATTCCAACCTTTCCAAAGGATTGGCAACACTCAAGTTCCCAACGTGACCAAGTTTCTTGAGAAGGAATTTTAGATTCTAAGTAGAAATTGTCTCCTTTGAAGTTCCTAAAAAATGGGATCAATTTGTCCTCCTTGATCTCTGTTGCCAGGTGTATCTTCTATCCACCAGCTTGAAAATCTATGCTCTTCCTTGTGGTGCTGGAAGTTGTCTTTGCCTCTCCAATTCAGCAGGTTCTTCTTCAAGGTCCAGAATTCTCATGGCAAGATGAAACTCTTGTAGCCATGTTCCATGAAATAGTGATTGGAACTTTGTCTATTATGCCAGATAGCTTCCCTCAAATCTGAAGCAATGACTTCTTGGATGTGGAAGAGAAATTCGGGTCTTTCAACAAGGAGGGTTTCCTTGAATAGCCATGATTTGAATCCATGTGGCTCATATAGCCATTCAAATTCTAGAAATTTTTCCCTTTTTGAATTTTGAATTTTCTGACCTTGCGGTCACATTCAGGTGCAGATGCTGCTAAATCTACCCCACGGTGGGTGCTAAAAATTGTTGGCGAGGAAATTTTTCAGGTGGAAAAACTTGTGGATTCCTTTCCAACGCTCTAGGAATCTAAGTCCCTCTACTTAACTGGTGCAGCTACCGTATATGCATGTGCGAAAAAGTGTGGATTTCTGTGGTGGCCTTTCGGTCGGGGATCCAACAGGGGCACTCCACTGACCCTGCAGAAAATGCTTGCAGTTATCTGTAAGGGGGAATTTTCTATGAAGGTGGGAAAGGGAGTGAGAAAAGAGGTAGGAGAACTAATGTTGCAGGTAGAAAATCAGATTCCTGCACACACTAGTTAGAAACTTCAACACATGCATTTATGAGAAGAAACAACCCTGCAAATGGCAACAAGATGAGATAAGATTGTGAACTCAAAGTTTCTAAAATCTCCTCATCAAAGAGGCTACAAAATCCTTCTTCTTGTATTGATGCTTAAACAGAAGTTGTACATAATGTGGGAATGGAAGAAATTTGAGAATGGAGGAAAGTAGAAGAAAATGGCTATCTCCTTTGCTTTCTCTAAGTACAATGCACTCGTGAGTTTACAAGATCAATTGTCAACCCTGTACAATGGCATGAAGAAGCCATTAAATATCTTGCAAGAAACAGTTACAACTTCTTCTTTGTTAGCAAGAAATGGTTTACAATATTTTCAGTCATTTGCATTCATGTTCGTTCAAGATTCTTGATTCGTGAAGAAACGCCAATGGCGGAAAAAACTAGACTTTTCATAATGCAGCCATTACACTCGTTTTGTAACTTTGAATTTGAACCGTTCATCTTGCCTTTGAAACTTTAAACCAGAGTCATCCACGTGGGAGAAATTTACTGGAGTGGGCGTGGAGGATGCCTTTTGCATTTTGTGACTTTATAGAGATTTGGCATTTTTTACATTTTTGGTCCGTCCTTCTGCTTTTGATATAAGCCTGACATGTGGCTTCACTTGAGTGGAGACAGAGTCACAGGTCACTTTTATAATTTTACCTTTTTTCAATGTGGGCTCAAAAACACAAATTGCTCCACCATCCTGCCTCCCCGCTTTGACCTTCGATGCGGGCTTAATATTTGACTTTTTCCTTTATAGCATGATCAGGGTTGTGGGTCACTTTATGAACTTTAGCCCTTTTTACAAAAAAAAACTCAAAAGGCTCCAAGTCTCAAAACCTCAAATGCCTTTTACATTTTGTGAAAGAGGCTTTTGGAGAAATGGAGCCGCCGATGCTTCCCCACTTTGACTTTCCAACGGCGGGCTCAACATTTGACTTTTTCCTTTGTGTCTGGTGGGGTTGTGGGTCACTTTTTAACTTTAATCCCCTTTAATGAAAAAGGCTCAAATTCTCAAATTCCCCGACGATCCCCTTCCCCTTTGACTCTTTTGATGCGGGCTCAACATTTGAATTTTTCCCTCTTAGCATGATCGGGGTTGCGGGTCACTTTATGACTCTTATCATTTTTATGCCCTTTTTACAATGGAAAATGCTCAAGTAAATTTTAGCCTTTTTTACTCCCGACCACCTTGCCTGCTCCAATTAGATATGTCCACGTACCCATGGATAATGGAGCCAAAATTTTGATGGGGAAGAAAACACCCATCATTCACGACTGTGGAAAAATGCAGAGAAGAAGAAAACTCCACCATTTCGCACCTGATTTTCAAATTTATTTCGCAAACCAAGGAATTGAAAACAATACAAGGTTCGACGATCCATGGCCATAGAAATATTGACAATTTCATTCAAATGAGGACAACAATAAAATTTTCATGCATCCAGACAGGAAAACAGAAAATTTATCAAAACATGCAGACTGGAGAGTTTAAACAACTTCAAAGCATGAATTTCTCTATCTTTTCAAACTTCCAACTTTACTTGAACACTTCTGGAGGGTGTGAGCTCAAAATTTTTGAATTTCCACCTTAATACATTGTTCCAAGGTTGACAATTTCTCATTCATAGCCTTTTGATCTTAGAAGACTATTGATTTAATGCTCAACAAAGGCGTCAGATATCTTGGGAAATCTATGAGCTATTGATATGAATCATAGATATCTTTGATCTGTTAATTAGCATGCTTGGCCTTGGAGGGATATGAAGAATTTTATTGGCACTTTATCTCCCACCTTATGCTTTTGTAACACTGATTGGATCTACGCACCGTGAGCCAAATGAGATTCAATGAGCTTGAAATTGTGTCAAGTATCAACATCCCATAACTACAGAGGTATGTAAAAGGATTGAACTCAAGCATAATCGAAATACTTATTAATTCTTTGTGCAAAGATGAGTCCGTACATTTACGAACTTGAGCAAGCTACTTACTTGAGTGGCAGAGGGAAATGCATGGGGCACTAAATCGACACTTCTCACCACTCATTCTAGCTAGAAACAAAAGGTGGGCATGGAACCATGTTCCAAACCCTAGCAATAATTGGGACCACCTGCAAATGACTCAACAAAGATAAATTAAAAAGGAATTGATTTGAAGGGACTTTGAAAATGTACCCATGCCAAATAATCTTAAAATATATTTTGAATGATGATCTAACAAAATAACATCTGACCAAACCATGATAGGGGAGGATCCTTCCATGTCAAAATCAAAAATATTCTACAGTGAAAGAATTACACAATCAAGCCTTTTAAATTCCTGATCATATCTTTCACAAAATTGGTCCAAGTAAACCAAGATTGAGCCTTAAATGATTTCCTCTGACTGAGGAAGGACTCAGAAATTCCCCAATGAATTTTAAAGAAATACTAGACCATACGATCACTGACACACCAATGCATAAGGAGGGCGCCAAATTTATCATCTAAATGCTCTATAATATTAAATTCACCACACACCAACTAATAAGCTAAATATAATTTGTCACCTTACCATTTCCATAATTCGTTCTTTCAAAGCCATCTTTAGAAGCATAAACATTAAGAATACCAAAAGAAAGATCATTAATCACCATAATCACCCACATGGCCCAATTTGAAGTATATTTTTCTAGAGGAGGTGATTAAAGAATATAATTTTGACGCTATGGAAATGTTCACACTACCTTTACCATAAATTTTCTGAGTATGAAAATGCAAATAAGTTGTGGCAATACCAGTTAGCATATTCTAAAGCAAAAAACTAGAAATCTCAATTTTCTGCAAACAAATAATATCAAGGAAATTGAACCACTGGCAAGATAAATGGACAAAGTATTTTTGAGAGGGCTCTCTAAGACCCCTAACATTCCATGATATGAAATTCATGAAAAATCAAACATATCCAACTCCCCCTTCCCATCAAAAACACCATCCTCCAAGCCAAGAATGGAAAAATTATTAGAAAGTGGGATCTGGTCTGATTGGAAATCTTAGCATAATGGAGTGGTGCTTTCCCCCATTATCTCCTTAAATTTCATGGGACACCTCCTGGGTGTGGTCTATGAGAGTGTCGCAGAGGAAGATAAGTTCAAGCAAGATTCCTAGTATTATTTGAGCGTGAAGGGAAAAACTTGGATCTTTGAGGGTTTGAAAGGAATGGAAACCAATGTGTGGGTTGTATTTTTTTGATCCTAGCTCATCCTTGGATGGAGGGGGAAGGATAATGGTTACGCATCACCATAGTAGTGGGTTTCACACCAAATCCCTTCTTATTCTTAACCATAGTCTAACCATTATTCGAGGGGTCACTTTTTGGCTTGGAAACCATGGGTTGAGCTAGTTAGAGGTAGTTGGGGATGGTATAGGACTGGACAGGAGACATGTTTGGGAAGTTGAAATAAACCACATGTTTGAGAGATATTGAGTGACCCAACTTGAAGATTCTAGGTGGGTTCCATAGATCATTCAGAGGTCAACTTGATAAACCTTCACTTGCTAGGAGAGCATACAAAAATGCTCTTATTCAATGGCTATCATCCATGTCAATGGGTTTCACTATCTCTAAGAAGGCAAATACCATAGATGAATGGAAGACCCAAGAATATTAATCTCCAAAAGACTATAATTTTCAACGAGGACCATGGGCTGATGGAAAAATTGGGAAGAGCCACTGACAATAATTAAAAAAAAGATCCCCCCTCCCAAATGTGAAACAATCGAACATAAGGAGGAGGGATTGGAGCTATGAAAACAAGGATATTATGAGACTAGCAAATAGTTCCTATCCAATTCTGAAGGTAGGCTTCAAAGTAATGGGCCACATTAAATATGCAATAAGGTAATTTTTACAATACCACTTGACCACAAGGTCTTAACTTCATAATAAATAACATCGGAGGATGATTCAAAAGATATACCTTGTCGTAGCACTTTTGGCATAAACTTTTGTGTGAACTTGGGAGCCATTGTCACCTTATTTACAATAGACATTGCAATGCAAGGGAAGATTTGCCATTTATAGGGCAATTCACCACCTTAGCGGTGGGAACAAGTTGGTTATACTATGAATAGCATGATACTTCTACAAATGAAGTTGGCAGGGAGATCACCCAAATGTGAGGGTAAATTATTATATATAATTTTTTGTTTCTCCATCATGAAGAAAAGTTTGTTAGAGATGCCAGGGATATCCCATGGTGAAGAGCCAAAGAAATTAATGAAGCTTATGCGATAAGGAAAATCCCTCCCAGAATGGACTATTTGATGCCGTAGTCATGAAAATGTTAAGAGACTAAGGAGAGGCTTAATGGTGTTAAGACCAGATTATAGGATGTACAAAAGACCATCAAAGGAGATGGGGTCGTATACATGAAACATTTATAAGGAGGTGAAAGACTCAGAAAGGATTCTAGAGTTATGCCAACTTAGCATTAGAAAAATCTGGTTCTTAAGGATGATCATGGAATTTTTTTCCTCTCTCTATAAACCCAATTCATCTTGAGGCACAATTAAAGTATCATAAAACCTGGACTTACATAATTAAGCTTGAAAAGGAGTGTCAATAAGTTCTTTGAAATTATTTATAAGGAGTCTCTACAATGGTCTTTTATAAAATCTAGAGACAAGATTCCCAATAGGAGGATTAGGACCATAATATCACATTTTAAGATTTGCCAACAGGATGTAAGTGTAGTGCATTATAGAGTGCTTGATGGTTAAACCCCACTTGGATCATGTATTTTCAAACAATAAACTTCTCTTAATTTAATTATCCAGTCCAATATTCATTTGTAATGCTTAATGATAGTTCATATTACTCTTTCATTGAAGATTATGGTATGAGGTTGTTTAAGAAGAATGTATGAATTATGAACCCTTTTTATTCTGGAGTTCCTACTGATCACTCCGTGAGGTGAAAATTGCTCCATTGTACTTGAAGTGAAAGACTCATTATTATAATATTCCTCTTTTATAAGTATAGTATTTCATTTGATGAAGATCTTGATCGTATTTTCTACAACACTGTCATTAAACTCCATTATCATTTTTGATGCTCTCACAAAACCTAGTGATTATGTCATGAATATCTAAAAAATATTTCAATGTAAACCGTCAAAACCCGCCTCAAGAAATCCTCAGACCTTTCTAAAAATTTCAGTTGAAGTTGTATTTGTTTAGCAAAGAAGGTAGTCCTTCCTAGCAAGCGCACAGATTCATAAAATGCAGTCTACACAATCTGGAAAAAGAAATTATTATGATTCTCTTACAACATGGAACACATTACCTTTAAAATTTATGGGATCTTCGACAATCAGGTTCAGACTTATTCAAAATTGAGATCCTTCTATGGGGTGAATGAGAGTTATGATGCCTAACTTATGACCCAAGACCACAGAATTGTTTGAACTCACTCGAAAATCAATTCAAGATCTCAAATGAAAATGAAATTTCACTTGTAATTCATTCTCCTCCTTTTCATTGCTAACATTCAATATCTTTGATGATAATTTTTTTAGGGAGGTTTTAAGCTCATTGTCTCCTCCATACCCTCTACACAGCCAGTATAACATACAAAACATAGGACAAATAGATATCTAGTTTACTGAAAAATTTGATACATCATAAAAAATCGAAAGGCACATAATATGAAGGAGTTACGAAAATCATTTCAAAAACAAAATAAACTTTATTCCACCCCCTTGGGACTATATACAATGTCACTTTCAAAACATGATTCGTCACTCCAGTCCAAAAATCAAATCCTTCCTAATGGTTATTAACATTTTCATAACTATGTCCTTTAAAATTTGACCTCTATAAGCTTGAATTATTCCTTTGACATGGTGCTTGATATCTTATCTTCCTAAGAATCCTAAGTTGGGTGTAGTTTTTCTCAACCACACATTCTTGAAACAAGAATCGATTTATTCAACCTTTAGAGAAATCCTAACAATATCATGTTGACCTCTATAATAAAGGAACATCCTACTCGTGTAGGAAAACTTTAATAAAATTGGACTTTCCCTCTACAAACCTAGTTATTAATTTTACACTAAGGAATTTTTTATTAAAATTTCAAACTTTCTCAATATTGACTGTCCAGGAAAATTTTGACTAACTTCTGAACATGAACTCAGGCCTTGAAAGGATAATTGTGGACAAACGTATTTACTTGTAGCATAATACATGTTCCTACATATGGAGTGTAGAGAAGATTATGTGAAGAAAGAAAAGTGACATGGAGCATAAAAAGAAAGAAAAGGAGGAATGTGTATAGGCACAACCAAAAATTTCTCGCACAGAGTGCATGAGTGGAGAGGAATCATGCAGTGACACTACTATATAATGCATAAAAGTAATGTGTGGAAGGATATTCACAAGATAAGCATAGGGTTGAAGAGGAAATTCACCAAGAGTGGCTTGTGAAAAATGTTTGTGTATATAGATTGTGCCAAGGAGGGAAGCTTCCAAATGGGATAAGATGATTCATTGAAATGCCTTGAAAAACAATACAAGGTTATGTGGAGATGTGGAAATGGGTATTAGCAGGGATATATTAAAATAGAGTGCACAACTAATTGAATAATGGTGCATGGACATGAAATCCCACCACGAGACTGAGAAAAAAAAAATGTCACTGAAGGTCCCTACTCACACATCAGTGCTGATATCATAGTTGAGGTAATCGAGAGGAGAGAGAAATGAAAAAAAAGTGTGTGAGTTCAAGGAGTGCGGATAGAGGGATTGTGGAACTAAAAACATAAAAGAAGGTCTCAGTAATGAGAGAAATGGAGTTACAAATAGATGTTCATTGAAGGGAAACCATGGGGTATGTAGTTGAGTGTGCAGAGGAGAGACCCCAGTGGAAATGAAAATAACATGATAATTGCGGTGAATGAAGAACTATGAGAATAGGATTTGTACAGTGTGAATAAAGAGTAAAGATGTGTGCAACAATAAGAGAACCATTAGAAGGAAGCATAGGAGAAGAGAGAAAGATCCCCAAATGCAACTTCATCAAGAGTCCAATCAAGGGGTTTATAAAGGGCATGGTAAAAAGAGATACTGAAGGAGGCAGAGGCCCATGAAGAACACAAGGAAGTAGAGTGAGTAGAAGAAGAACACATAAGGGGGGAAAGTCATAAAGAGAATATGGAACGAAGAAGTTTCCTTAAGGAATTAGGAGAATTGGAAAGTAGAAGAGGTTGAGGTTATGCGGGAAAAAAAAAAAAAAAGGGGCAACAAGAGGTAGAAACATGAAAATGGAGAACAGTGTGAGAGTATTGTAGGACACTACAGGAGGATTTGTAAGGGTTTTTTGAGGTTAACATAGGAGAAATAATCATGAGAGAAAGTTTTAATAATAATTATGCAAGGATGGAGTGCAAGAAGGGGCAGAAAATTAATACGAGATAAAAGTTTATATAAAAGGTTAAGGAGCGAGGATATTCAAGGAGGATGTATGTGATCGACGAGAATACTAGTGGGAAGTAAGAAAGGTGGATTAGAATCTAGAAGAAGAGAGGTGCACAAACATGATCCATACCAAGGAAATAATAATATGGTAGAGCTTATCCATGAAGATTACTTAATAGGACAGCGGAGAATACCAGAAAAAAAATATCGAGCGAACAAAGAATACTATGGGGGCGAAGTAGGTAAGTAGAGTGTGAAAGAAGAAGAATTGATTAAACCCTATCTTATTGGTGTTTTTTTCATTGATGACAAGATGCATTGATGTAAAATAGTGAGTGTTGAGTGTTAACCCTTCAGATCAGAAGGTGATTTGGTAGCACCATCCTTCAGTTCATCAAATGCTTGTTTGGAGTGCTTTGGTGAGGTTCTTAAGAAGTCATGGTCGTGTGCACAAGGTTGGGGTGCATGGTGTATTTCTTAGTAAGAAACTATGTGCCGGAGGAGATTGGTGTGAACTCAAACGTTCACTAAAGTTTTCGAAGGTGTGTCCAAAGTAATTGAAATAGATATTCCGAAACAATGGAACACATGTAAGATCATGGTCTAAAAATAGCTCAATTAATCCTAGTCAAGGGGACTAGTGCAAGCTGGAGGGCTATGAAGAAAAACCACGCTATGACAGTAAATTGTAAGCCTGAAGAGAGTGTAATACATGTTCAATTAGGAAGTGGAATGTGCAAAAAGGTCATATATCATCTTTTGGAAGGATGTTTGGAGTTTTTTCATGAGGTCTGGAGGACAAACTAAATGGGCATGGAAAAATAAATAGGTCAGGAGGGTTACATCTCTTATTAAGATAAAAAAGACTTGGGACATGTGAAGGATTATTTTGTAGACTTTATAACAAGTTTCAGTAAATTGGAAGAAAGATTTGTCACGTTAGGAGATTCCTGGCTCTGCTGAGATACGAAAATGTTCTTCCCACTCAAGGGTCATCTTGACGATCTCATTCGTATGAAAAACCTTCCTGGTGACCTATCTTCTATCATAGTTATGGCATTACAGTCTATATTTTTTTAGCGTTTAGAATGAGGAATGAATAAAGTTCTATGATTCATGAACAAACTTTAAGAAGGGAAGTCATTAAAACCCTCTCAAAACCCTAGCATTGTAGCGATGGGGGGAAATGAATTTTGTGATCATGAAATCACTTGGGTAAGCTAATGTGAACACTCAGCTATGTAAATAACTCCTTCTAGCACATTTTTTTCATTAGTGTCATGTTCTAGGTTATTTTTTCAAGTACAACTTTTCCCCTGTTTTGAAGAAAAGTGGTAATACAATTATGCAAAGCAAAGGTTAAGATAAAAATATTTGTTAGAATATTTTATGGAATTTTCCTGATTTTCACTAAAAGATCTAGGTTAGTTACATATTTTTGTGAACAATGTAAATCAAATTTACCTACCGCTAAGAGCTAAGCAAGCCAAAAACTTTTCAGTGGATTGAGAGAGACTTGATGTGCATACATGTTATGGAGGTCCAAGATGGTACAAACTGTTAAATAAGTCTAATGAAAAGTTAATAACTCACAACTTATTATAGTGGAGTGATTTTTTTGTATTATCCCTAATGGTCCAAACTCTCTCATTAGGATAGTCAAGAGGGTCTAGTTTATGATCTGTAAACTTTTTTTTTCATCATTAATGCATCCTAGAGAGTATTTTGTAATGGATTAGAAGCTCTTGCTTTAAATTTCTATGAAATTTTTTGTCATTAAAGTGAGTTTTTAGTAAGTGAGGTGCAATTTAAATCCTTATTGGGTTTTTGGGGACTTATAATCCATCCTAGGTGAATCTTGGAAAACAAGCATGTCTGGTATATTTTCCCTCAAGAAATGCAATGTATGGACCTGGTGAGTTTCTCAAGAAATAGATCCATCCATAAATGCGACGTTGGGGCCATTGATGTGTGTTTGAATGCATGAAATATCTCACTTTTTTAAGGAAAAATTTATGTGATTGAAATCATGTTATTTTCTTATTGAAATCAGTGTTTTCTTGATTGAATGAAAGTTATAGGCTTACTCTTTGAATTTTAAAGTGATCTAGAGATCACATACCACCATATCCAATCCTTGAGAAGTCTTGAAGACTCGTGCATTAAGTTTGATGAGTAATTTCTTTAACTGAGTTTATGTACTCAATGAGTTTTTATGGAAAGCTCTAAAGAAGAGTAAAATGAAGACTCCATGCTTTGACCTATTGATCTCCAAGATAATGATGATTGTGTAGACTCGTTGAATATTCATTCATCCTGAGTGAATTTCAAGACATAAATTTAATAAGGTTTCACCTACACCCAAGTTGAATACTATTGTGTAAATCAATTGCACCTAGTTGTGCATATGAGTGCAAATAGTGTTTTGACAAGAAAATAATGAGATATAAAGCATGTCAAGTAGTTATAGATAAAGGAGGTTTTTCTAATTTGATTTCATGTCCATGACACTTTTCATTTGGTCCTCATTTTATACAAGACAAAGAATCCTCGCCAAATATGAAGACAAACAAGCTTAACCCTTACAATTAAGAGGTCTGCAGATGTCAGAATGGAATATTGTAATAAGGTTCAAGTGTGCAGGGAGACTAAGAGTATTATACAGATTTGCATAGGCAGATGAAGAGTTTTTTCAATTTCTATAAGGTATGTAATTTCTCTGACACCTAATAAAATGTAATGATTTCAAAAATGGTAGATTTTTGATGTCATTTCATGTCCCTTGTATGAGTTGAGGGATGAAGTAGGTGAAGACTTATTGGTAGTTAAAGGGTAAGAGATGTATGGAAATGTCTCTCTTGTAAATATAAACACCTAATTGTGAATGATGGGGTATTGATGAAGACAGATCTGATGAAGTATAAATATTAGTGCAAATAGGTGAAGGAAGATGCATGAGAGTTGTGTATGAGCTGATTTAGTGATCACAAAATTTTTTGATTAAGAAACTACACCAAATTAATGTGATCAAAAAAATTGTAAAGACTAATTAGGTGCCTCCATGTAAGTTATAGCTTGCATAAGGTTTTAGTAGGTGTTTGATCTTATTTTGGAGTTGGTGCTCAATAATTTGAAACCTATGTAATCCTTCATTTGAAAAGTTATCCATTAAAGTGCATTGGTTTCAGTGGGTTTTTCCCCCTTCAAGGTTTTACCACATTAAATTTTTCTACCTATGTGTTCTCTTGTTTATTTCTTTTGATTGTTGTTGTTTCTTCATGACAAAGTAAATCAATTTAATTATTCTCCAAAATTTGATGAAACACCGATTCACCCCTCCCCTATCATTTCTTGTGTTTTCCAACAATTTGTATCATATCTAGGTCCTTTAGAGGTAAGATTAGAATATTAAATGAGATCCAACAAGCACAATAATGGCTAGCGATCAAAGTAGTTTTTCTACTTCCAAGGAACCTCTCTTCAATGGATCCAATTATGCCTTTTGAATCATTAGGATAAAGACCTATCTCATGTCCCTAGGTTTTGACATATGGAAGTCAATAGTTGATGGTTACAGGTCATCCCAGCCAAACCTCCAACTGATGTAGTAAGAAAGAAGGTTTGTGAGAACAACTCAAAGGTAATGAATGCAATCCTATGTGGAATGGTAGAAGCATAATTTGTGAAATTCATGCACTGTAAAACTACCTGAGAGAATTGGGACAAGTTCAAGACCATATATAAATGAGATGAAAAATTCAAAAAAACCAAATTTCATATCTACCATAGTCAATTTGGGATCCTAAGAATGAGGGAAGATGAAATTATTGTATCCTACTTACATAGGGTTGATGAAGTAATAAACCTTATCAAAGGAATAGGAGAAAAGGTAGAGGAAACAATGGTTGTTCAAAAAGTCCTGAGGTCTCTAAAACCTAAGTATGACTCTAAGGTTTCAACATTAGAAGAAGAAAAAAATTTAATATTCCTAAAGATGGATGAACTACATGGTATTATAAATACCTATGAAATAATATCAAAAGAAACAAGACCTATCAAGAAATATGTTGTATTAAAATTTGATAAAGAATCCAAAGAAATAAAGAGAAAATATGAATATGACATGGAGGAGGATGACGAGAAGGTAGAAGTAATGTTTTTTAGGATGTTGAAGAGAGGGTAAGGTAAATACAAGGAAAATATTCCATTCAATTATTTTTAGTTGTGGTCAAGTGGGGTAGGTATTTCTTCTAAATGTCCTAACAACAATAAGAATGATCAAGATGAGCATGATTGAAGAAGACAAGACCTCTCATAAGCACAAGAAGAAGTTCAAGAAACATGAGGTAAAGAAAACATACTTCAAGAAAAAAATAACTCCTATACCAAAGAGGAATCAAGTTCATATGAATCAAGTAATTCCAACAAGATTGAAAGTGAATGTGTAGGTTCTCAACCTAAGACTCTATTCATGGCTATAGAGATAACTTTTGGAAGTATCTCAATAGGTAAAAATTAGATTGAAGAAGACAAATCAAATGAGGAGGATACTCAAATAAAAATTGAAGCTAAACTGGTTAGTTCTTTTAAGGAATTGAAATTCCAAAGGAGAAAGAATCAGAAATTGAGGTTAGTTCTAATGGATTATGAAGAGAAAATCAGCATTCATGAGAAAGGAGGACAAAGAACATGAAGAAGAAAGCAAGGAACTTGAAACACAACTATAATTGATTACATCATATTTCAAAGCTAGTGAGGAAGAAAATATAAAACCTAAAACATATATGCAACTCCTAAGAATTGAACTAGATCAAACTTAAATAAAATTGAAAACATATAAAATATTTGACAACATTTCAAAAGATCTAGAAGACCCTATAACCAGCAAGAATGATGAAAAGATTAGTCAAGAACCACCTCAAGAAAGGGATACTAGTGAAAAAATATCCAAGAGAGGGACCAAGCTAATTAAACAATCCCATACAATAAGGAACACGCATTATTTCTATGGCATTTGTTTCTCTTGTAATATATTTGGACATAAAGCTTCAATATGTAGGAGACATACAAAAGGTCATGAAATACGCATTATAACTCCTATCACATGAGAAAAAAAACAATGAAATGAGTTGTTATAACTACCAAAATCCTATCCACATAAAAATGTTTACTATCCGAGTGTTCCAAAGTAAGAAAGGAATGTGTATATAGCTAAAATAGAGACTACAAGAAAGAAGGAACAAATTATAATACCTTAAACTACCTTGTATACTCAAAATGAAGACATGGAATGGTACATAGATAGTGGACTTGCAAGCCATATGACAGGGAACAAGGGAAATTTCATCTCACTAGAAGAGAATACATAAAGACCAGTAATATTTGGTGATAACACATCAGCTAGAATTATAGGAAAGGGCACATTGAGTCTTCAAAATGGAAAGACTGTCACTGAGAATGTGTTATATGTAGAAGGTATAAAATATAACCTTCTAAGTTTGAATCAAATGTGTAAGCAAGGATACAATGTGGTGTTTCATGATAAAGGATGTGATATAAGGAATAAAAAATTAGGAAAGGTAGTTGGAAAGCCTAAAAGGACCAAAAACAGCATGTATGTCTTGAAAGAGGTTAAAAGGAGAAATTATTTACAAGAAAGGTGGATGATAGTTGGCTTGGGCATAGGAGATTAATAAACCTTAATTTTTACAACCTTGTTAATACTACTCCAAGGGATGTGTTAGAAACATCCCCAATATCATTAAACATGTTGATACACTTTGCAAAGCATGTCTACATGGAAAAAAAACAAAAGAAGATTTAAATCCAAGGAGGTTTCTACTACAAGACCTATTGAGTTGATTCATACTAATCTTGTTGGACCAACAAGGACTAGGATCATTCAAGGAGAAATATACTTCATGTTGCTGATTAATAACTTCACAAGAATGACTTGTGTTGCATTTCTTAAGGATAAATTCAAAGGATAGAAAATCCCTAGTTGAGAATGGGAAAAATGCAAAGATCAATAGCTTGAGATCTGATAGAGGAGGAAAATTTTGGTCAAATGAGTTTGATTGGTTTTGTGAAATTCATGGGATATAAGTTATTTCTTAGCAACAAGAACATCTTAACGAAATGGGGTACTGGAGATAAATAATAGAATTTTGCAAGAAGTGGAAAGGACCATGTTGAATGATTCAAAGTTTTCAGATGGTTATCGAAGGGAGGTAGTTAACATAGTAGTGTACATATTCAATAAATCCTAAATCAGAATAAACAGTAAGAAGACTCCTTATGATATTTGGAAAGGAATTCATGTAATTGTAAAGAGCCTAAGAGTGTTTGGAAACAAGTACTTTATCAAAAGGTATGAATACAACCTTGGAAAGTTTTATTCAATGTGTGATGAAGGTATCTTCTTAGGTTACTCCTTGGTAATTTTAACATATAGTTGCTACAATAAAAACCAGCAAAAGATAGTAGAGAGCATAAATGTTATAGTTGATAAAGAGACTCCTCAAAGGATGGGAAAATCAAGATGATGATAAAGTTACAGAAATTAATCAAGAAGAAGAGGATGAAGATGAAGAAATACTAGACACAAAAGCTCCCTCAAGACAAGTTAAGAGAGATAATCTTCCAAATCATATCATATGTAACAAGGAAGTAGGCATACAAACGAGAAAAAGGTTGAAGAGTATTCAAGATGAAGAGAAAATTTTCCTCCTATCCAAGACTAAACCAAAGAATGTTGTGGAAGCTAGAAAATACCAAAATTGGATCGATGAAATGAATGAATAATTGAACCAAATAGAGAAATATGAAACTTGGGAAATTTTCCCTAGGCTCAAGAATAATAACATCATTGGAACCAAGTGGTATTTAGAAACAAGCTCAATGAAATAGGTGAAGTCACAAGGAATAAGGAAATTTGTGTTTTTTTAAGGGTATTCTCAGGTTGATGGAGTGGATTTTGATGAAACATTTTCTCATGTGGCTATAATGGAGGCCATTAGGCTCTTTTTGGCATATGCGGCATACAAAGGATTCAATTTATACCAAATGGATATGAAGTCATAATTCTTGAATGGTAACCTAAATGAAGAATTCTACATTAAACAACCTAATGGATTTTCACTCGAAGAGGACAGGGACTATGTTTTCAGGTTGAAGAAATTATTATATAAGCTCAAGCAAGCCCCTAGGGCTTGCTACAACATATTAGATAAGTACTTTGTTGATAAAGGCTTTAGGAAAGGGGTAGTTGATAAAAATATTTACATAAAAGAGGAATAAGGTGACCTATTACGTGTTGTCTATGTTGATGACATAATATTTAAAGGAGATTGTGAAACCATGACATATGGATTTGTAGATCTCGTGAAGGATTTTGAAATTTCAATTCTTGGAGATCTTTCTTTCTTCCTAGGACTACAAATCATTATATCCAAAGAAGGTATCTTCATATCACAGACCAATTACATCAAGAATATGCTCAAGAGATTTCAAATGGAGAATTATAAACTAGTAAGTACTCAAATGGTTGTAAGATGAAAAATCAGTAAGGATGATATCTCACCAAGAGTAAATCAAACCACATATAGATCCATGATAGGTAGCCTATTGTATTCAACTACATCTACACCTGATATCATGCAAGTAGGTGTTCTAGTTAGAATATTCCAATAATATCCTAGAGAAACTCACCTTCAAGTTGTCAATAAAATATTTAGATATCTCATGGGACCAATGGAATATGGATTGTGGTATCTAAAAATTAATGATCTTGGTATACAAAACTTCACAGATGGAGATTGGGCAGGCAACGTTGATGACAGGAAGAGCACAATTGGAGGAATTTTCTTTATCTAGGTAAGTTCCTTTTTTCTTGGATAAGTAGGAAACAATATCTTGTATTTCTATCCACATGTGAAGTTGAGTATGTAGCAACAAAGTTGTGTTATGCTCAAGTGATGTGGATGAAGAAAACTATAGAATATTACAAGATTGAAAATTATTTTTCTATTCCTTTATATTGTGATAGAAAAAGTTCCATAAGTGTGTCTAAGAACCTTGTGGTGTACTTTAAGACAAAACATATACAATTCAAGTATCATTTCTTGAGGAAAAAAGCGAGTGAGAAAAATAACAAGATTGAAAATGTATCAACCAAGGGGGAGGTAAAAGATATCATGACAAAACCTATACCAAAATAATCCTTAGATAATTCAAGGCACAAATTAGGAATAATCCTTTCCCCAAGAAATCACTATATGTTTCAAGTCATCAAGGGGGAGTATCTCAAGAAGATTTCAAACAGAGGGAGCTAGTTCACTAGCTCAAGGAAAAATATAGGAAGAACAAAGGAAGACATGTACAAAGAGTAAAAAGTATGAGTTTTATAAGAATTAGTTTAACAAGATCATTGAGGCTGATTGGTGAACAAGTCCATGCATCATTATAATCCATGAATGACAAGATTGCAAGCCTAATCCTAAGGGGGTCTTGAAGAGGTAAGTCTATGCCTTGTTAATGATTGTTTGCATGTTGTTTGCTGAAAGACCCTTTGTCATAAATTTCAAAGGGGGAAAAGGTTCTCAAAATAAAGAAAAAAGAGCTTAGGAGGTGGCGGTATGAATTCTTTCCATCAAATTTTTTGGTGCTTTTTTCCATCAATGACAAAGGGGGAGATTGTCGAACCTTGTCTTGTTGGTGTTATCATTGAGAACATAATGCATTAATGGAAAAGAGTGAGTGATTATATTTCAACCCATTAAGATCATGTAGGTATATTGGCAGTTCCTCCTCTAGTCTACAAATGCATTCTTGGAGTTATTTGGTGAGGTTTCTTGAGAAGTCATGGTGTGTGCACAAGGTATAGGTGTATAGTTGATGTTTTAGCAAGAAACTAGGTGCATAGAAGAGCTTAGTGTGAACTTAAAAACTTTCCTACAAGTGTCTCCAATGTGTTCCGAAGGTATATAAGAGATCTATTGATGAAAAATAGAACAAAAATGTTTTATCATGGTTGGAACTAGCTCAATTAGGCCTAGTTCAAGGACCTAGTGAAATCTTGAATGGGTGTGTGACGAAAATAAAGCTATAACACGAAAATGCAAGAATGATGAGAGTGTAATAACATTGTAAAGAAGCACTACAAGGTGTAAAAGGTCATATATCAGCTTTTTAAAGCATGTTTCGTGTTCTTTTCATGATTTTTCTTAAGGACAAGCTACATGTGCATGGACAAATGAAGTAGGTCATGGAGGTACAAATCTATTTAAGAGAAAAAAAATCCTTAGGATATTTGAAGGGATTGTTTCTAGTACTGTATACCAAGTTTCATGCAAAAGTGAAGAAGTGTTTTCAAGTTAGGATATTTTTGGCTCCACCAAGCTCCTAGAATGCTCTTTCCTAACTCAAGGGTCATCTTTGAATAGATCATTGGTACATCAAACCTTTTCATGGTGACCTATATTTCTCATCATAGCTATTTCATGGAGTCAAGTGAATTTTAGAGTTATAATGAGGAAGAATGAAGGTCTATGCTTTATGAACAAACCTTAAGAAGTGAACTCACTCCAAACCCTCTCAAAACCCTAACATTGTAGTGATAGAGTAAAAATGAAGTTTTTGATCATTAAATCACGTGGGAAAGATAATTTGATCACCCATATATGTAAATAACTCCTATCACATTTCTGCATTGGTGGCACATTCTAGGTCAGCTATTCAAGTAAGTGTTTTCCCCTGTTTAGAAGAAAATTGGTAGTGTAGTCATGTATGGTAGAGGTTGAGATGAAAATATTGTTGCGGAAGCTTGTATAAGAAATTTCCTTGATGTTCATGAAAATATCCAGGTGATTTCCTTACATATTTTTTGTGAACAGTGTAAATCAAAGTCACCTACCACTAAGAGCTAAGCAAGCCAAAAACAGTCATATGGATTGAGAGAGACTTGACGTGCATACATTTTATGGAGGTCCAAAATTTGAATGACTAGATGAAATAATTCCAATGAAAAATTTTGTAATTCACAACTTTTTATGGTGGAGTTATTTATTGTATTATCCCTAATGGTCCAAAAATGTCCCACTAGGATAGTCAAGAGGGTCTGTGTTATAAGCTTGCAAACTTGTTTTTCTCCATTAAAACCATGTAAGAGAATATTTTATCATGGAGTAGAATCTCTTGTTGAATTTCCTATGTAATGGTTTTCCATGAAAGTGATTTTTAGTAAGTGAGGTGCAAGTTAAATCATGACTAAGTTTTTGGTACTTAAAATCCATCCTCATTGAAGATTCATTTCTCTTGAGTTCATTTCAAGACATAAAGTTATAAGGTTTCCCCCTACATCCAATTTTAAGACTATTGTGTAAATCACTTGTACCTAGTTGTGCATATGAGTTCAAATGGTGTTTTGACAAGGAAATGAAGAGAAATGAAGAATATAAACGAGTTATAGAGAAATAAGGAGGTTTTTGTAGACACAAAATCATGCACTTTGGGTATCTATTTAATCCGAATTACATACTATTATTCATATGATTCCTAAGTAAGAAAAGTACTAATTAAGCCATATCTTTGGCCATATTTATATGCTTTCTATTATCACTTTTGGTCTTGCACCATTACTTTATCAATCTACATTGTTATATCTCAACATTTATCATCCTAGACAACAGCGCCCAGCCAAGATGCTAGCGTCAGGTGCCCTCGTCCCCTCTAGGCGCCCCTAACCTCAGTATACTTTGTTAACACTTTTCGAGTCCTTTCTACCCATTTGAGCATATTATCTTTTTGGTAATTGGCATTTTAAGGGTTAATTATGAAATTCAATCAAAGGAATCATATAAATATAAAGTTATGTGATCATAACAAAGGACGAAGCACTAATGATTAGCTATCACAACCTAAGGTTGTATCCATCAAGCATCTAAGAGCTCCATTGCATCCATCTAGCACCATCCAAGGAACAAAATTTGGTTGGTTATTCTACATACACTTCATGAGAGGGAATTTCATTCTATTCCATGCACACATCTATTACATTTCTTTACATCTCACTATCAAGTGTGACATGCACAAGAGCCACTTAGGGTATGATTCTACACAAACGCACATAGAACTACATTGGATATGAGATGTAGTGTAGTGCTTAGTCATAAGATCACTATTGTGATAGCTAAGGACAGTCTGACTCCTCATTCTGCATATTTCATTTTTAGGATTTGATGTCTCTTTGTGTTTTTTTGAAGATCATTACTTCATTGCAAGTTTCCAGCAACTTTGAAGATCATTGTGCGACCTCATCACGACTAAAGGAAAATAACAAAAAATACCTCATGACCACTCAGAGGAGGTTTTCTGAGCATTTACATAGACATAGGCACCTAGAAATAGGTCTAGGACACCCATGGGTACCCTTATCCCTCTCTAAGTGTCTTAGTTCAGGAAGATCGTCATCTCATACAATTTTCTGAGGCCCTATGCAATGCTTCTCCATCTATTTTCATTTGGTCAGCACTTTGGCATAGTCTAGGAATAATTTAAAAAAAAACTAAGTCATCTTACCTCTTCTTTGCACTTAGGGTTTTCATATATTTTGGCCTATTTTACTTGGGTTAATTTCTATACTTAATTATTTATTCATTTAATGTTGCAATAGCAATCATATTAGGCATATATTTCCATATTTATCTTAATCATTTTTTGTGAACCTGAACAATCAAACCCTTCTTGTTTAGTATGGTTTCCCCTTATCAAGTTATGGATCAATCTCTTTATCCTACTTTCACTCCCACTAGGGCTTCTGACATAGTAACTAATCATATTGATTTCATGCAAGTGTGTACTCAGCATCCTCCTCATTTTATTACACCTATGGTTAATCCTTCTATAAATGTCATAACTACCTGTTGCACTCATCCTCGTACCACTCAAAGCATTTCTATCTTGGTGCCTATTACTTCAATGGCTCCTCCTCCTACTTCTAAGGCCTATGATATCATTGAACAACTTAATAATACACTGGCCAAAATATCTCTATATGACTTACTGCACAATGAACCTGATTTTTTTTATACACTAGAAGTCACCATTTGTTATATTCGCATTGAAAGTGATTAATATTTGGTTGAATTTGCACACCTCATCCAGTCTCTCAAATAAATTCCACGTGTTATATCATTTACTAATGAGGATATATCGCCACTTGCTCTTGACAATCCATGCACACATTTTCTTACCATGGTTGTTATCGGCACTACTTGTATTAAACACATACTCATTGAAAATGGCTCAAAAATTAATTTATGTGTTCATTCTCTTCTAAAGAAACTTGGTATTAAGGATAATCTAATTTCTAAGAATTCTACTCTTACTCATTTCTGCAACTTGACCACCCACACATGCTTAGGAACCATCACATTACACATCAAAGTTAGTCCTAAGGCTATCCCTACATAATTCTTCATTATCGATAATTCCTTTCAATTCAATATTTTATTGGGAAGATCTTGGATTCATGCAATGCAAGAAATTCCATCCATTATTCATGAATGTGTTAAATTCCTACATGATGGCTATGAACATACCATTACCGCAAACCCTGAAGAATTTAAATTTTGTTGGATAGACCCTGTTACTACTATGTCTATTCCTCCATCATATCCTATTCTATATAATAGTATTGATACATATGACATTGGTCAATCCAGCGCTTCAAAATTTTCTTCCAACTCTCTAAGCACACTAGTTATTTCTACTCATACTACTGTCATCATTTTGCCCACAGTGTCTTAGGCTCTGACCATGTGGAGAGCATGTCTGATGGGACAAAGAGGTCATTCCACAAGATTTGAAGGCATTTTCAAGAAGTTTAGACTTAGAAATTGCAAGTTCTCCAATTTTGGACTTTTCACATCTCAGGCTGAACTCTGAAATCAATTTTTAGAGGCTTAACTTGCTTTTAAAAAGTCCAAAATTCACCAGTTGATAGATCGGTGGATAATCTTCAAAAGTGTTTCAAAACTTCAAGTTTCAAGATTTCATAATTTCAAACATCTCCAAATTTCAAGTTTCAGGTTTTCAGACATTCGGAAGTCTTGTATTTTTGGGTTTTCAGGACTATCATTCCAAATCAATTTTCAACCTCTAGAATCTCAAACACACAGGTCCTTCAAGTTTTTCACTTTTATTCTATCAAGTTTGGTGTGTAGCTTGTCAAAATCTAACCTTTAGAGGCTCTTTTCCCAACACATCTGGTAACTCCAAAGGGATAGAATTCAGTGGTGTAGAAGCACAGGTTGCCCAAGTACATGAGAATAATTTGAACTAGGTCTAATACTTGAAAAGATGGAGTATTTTTCTACTTACAATTATCACCAAGTAGAGGAAGGAGAGGAAGAAGACTGCAAAGATCACCATCTCCACCTAACAGGACTTTGTCAACGCCTCCACCTGGTAGACCTTTTCTTCAATCAACGAGAGTTCTCCGACCAATTAGGATGGTGCAACCCAATCCCTATGTAAAATTCATGGGTAGTAGCCCACTTTCCCTAAATTCTCAAAATCTAGTTCCAATTGCAGCATTGAAGAACATCCCACATTTCACTGGAGAGAACCAAACAACTCCGATTGACCACATCCAGGACATTACAAATGTCTGTGCAATTCATGAAATCAATGAAATGGATATTGTCGTCAAGTTATTGGCTTCATATTTTGAAGGAAAATCTTTGTAATGGATTAGGATCCTCACAGCAAGGTCTATCCAGAATTGGATTCATTTATGCATAGCCCTCCATAATCAATTTGGGGAAAAGGGAGATAATGTGTCTTTATTGGAACAATTGACAACTATTAAGAGGGATCCTAATGAGCAGTTGACCAATTTCAATTTTTCTTTTCTAATGGACATGGGATAGGATTCTCATAGTTGTTAGACAAACTATCGAAGGAGCATTCCTTTACTTCTTAAAGGCTATAAACTCATATATTGCAATGATGATCCAATCAATGGGAGGTATAACCTTACCCGCAACCTATAATATTACTATTAGAGAAGTAAACTACTTGATTCAATCTGGTAAGCTAGAACCAAGACCACTAATGCCTCTCTATCCAGACATGGGATCTCCTACAACTATTCAAATGTCAGAATTGAATCCCATTCTAGCCCCTAGTAATCAAAGCAATAGTGAGGATTCTAATTCTTCAAGCACTTAAAAAGAATTTCAGGAGGTTATGAAACAACTATAGAACCTAGGAAATGAGCTTGTGACTATCAAAAGACAACAAGCTCAAAGTTCTAAACCATATCAACCTTCAAATCAATATAAACCTAGGCCCCCATATCAGCAAAATAGACCACCAAATCAGGCCAGAAATCAAAACCAGAACCAGGGACAACCTCAAGTCACCAAGCCATTCTGCCCATATGATCCAAATGCGGCTTCAACATTAAGAACCTTAGTTCCAACACATAACAACATGGCATAGGAGTGTGACTAGTGTTACCCTTGCAATCTACCTCACAATCAATCCACGTGTTTTAATGGTGCACTAAACCAGGACTTTATGGTACAGACCATTGGTGTATCCCAAGAACCAAGTCAAGAAGGAAATCAACATCATGAAACTCCGCAAGAGGCACCTCCAACGGAGACCACATTGGTCAATTGGCACACAGAATACTTCTACGGAGTTAATCAACCTCTTTTTTAGGGTGTAGCTCCTAACACACGGTCAAAGAAGAAGAACATAGAGGAGGGAAAACCATCTAATCCAGTTTTTTCTCATCCCATTCCTACACAACAAGGAGTTAGTAGACCAAATGTAGGCCTGAATGTGCAAAATCAGCCTAAGGCACCCTTTTCAGCAACATATGTGCCTATTCAAGCACCAAAAAGAGTCACACCAAATAAGGTGCAACAAAAGGATAATTCATCCCCCTTCAAAATTATTGATCAGATGAAGAAAACACATGTGAAAATTCCCATGTAGGAGTCATTAGCAATCCCAGGACAATGAGATTTGTTGCAAGTTGCAATGGCCAATTGGTCTACCTCGAATGGATCAAACCAAGGTTAGGAGAAAGTTCTCACTAATGCAGTGCAACATGGTGGTGGTCAACCAAGAAAAAAATTGAAGCCTCCACCATTCTATGTGTCATTGATTGTCAGGAACCACTTGGTACATAACTGCATGATCGATTCGGGTGCAAGTAGCTCAGTGATGCTGAAGCAAATACTAGATCAATTGGGTCTAAAGTATGAGCTAGTGCTGAAAAGAGTAGTACAACTAGATGGGATAGTAATAGGAATGGTTGGGGTCATCAAAGGTTTAAGCCTAACACTACATGCCTGTCTAAATCTCACAGTCTTGTAAGATGTGTCTGTAATTGACCACCCACCACTCTTTGCAATGTGTTTGTCAAGACACTTCACTACCAAAATTGGTGGATATATATTATTAGATTGGTCACACATGCTATTCAGAACAAGGTATGGAGCCAAGGAAACCATCAGGTCAGAACCAATTGCAAACTTTCACATTGTGCCTCATGTGCCAAGTGCTATCAACGCAAATTTCTCAGCCATCAATTAGGAGGAGTATTCAACTGATCTAGAAATAGGTACTAAGGTTTAGGGTATTCCAAATTTAACTCTGGATGAATGGGCAAACAAAAGGTATGCATTCAACCCATTTAAGGAAATGGAAGAATCTCAATTGGTGTATATTGTGTACACGAAGAAAAATCACCCATTCCTAACATCACCAAGCCAGAAAATGAAGATGAAAATGAAGTATGGAAACTATATTTTGATGATTCAAGAAGAAAACAAGGTGTTAGAGGAGGTGCAATGTTAGTTTCACCCTAGAACATCAAGTATTATTTAGTGTTTCATTTCCAATTTACATGTTCAAACAACACTGTTGAATATGAGGCCTTGATTCATGGACATCATTAGGTTAGGGAAATAGGCATAAAGAATTTGATAGTATTTAGTGATAGCAAGCTAATTGTCAATCAAGTTAGAAGGAAAAATGCTGCAAAGAATGAGCTACTCAAGAGCTACAAAAATAGGGTATGGGACCTAATTGAAGACTTTAAAGCTTTCAACACTGTGTCCATACCCAGGAAGAAAAATGAAGCTGCAGATAGGCTTACAACAGTTGGAGCAACATTTGATGTGGTTGACAGTATCAAGAGAGACAAAAAAAAACCACATATCCATGTGATTGTAAGGCCGGCAGTTCCAGACAATAACACAGGTTGGCAGGTGTTTGAGAACGATCAACAAATTGTCAATTTCTTGCAAGAAGACACTAAATTCTTAGCTAGGAACTAAAAAAAATTAGAGCAGCGGTACGGGAACCAAGTAATGCAGCTATAGACAAACAAGCTTCCAAAAGGTTTGGTAACATTAGAATCTATCTTCAACCCGAATGACCAGTTTCACAAAGAGAAAGCCAACCTACAGGTCAAAGGAGAAGAGTCGGAGCCAATTCCAGTTGGGGAAGGAAAAACACTCCAAATTGGTAAGGTGGCCACTGAGCAATTGAGATATGAGTTCATAAAAATTTTCTGAGAGTTTTCAGATTTCTTTTCTTGGAGTTATGAGGACCTACGAGGGTTCAATCCGAAGCTAGCATAACACACCATAGAACTAGATCCAAATGCTAAGCCCATCAAGCAGAATCAAATACCAGTGAACCCACACATTGAGCCACTTATTATGAAAGATCTAAACATGCTGATAAAGGCAAGCATTATATTTCTAATCAAGCACTCGGGATGGGTTGCCAACTTGGTCCCAGTCAGGAAGAAGAATGGAGAAATAAGGTTTTGCATGGACTTCCAAGACTTTAATAGGGTATCTCTCAAAGACCACTATCCACTCCCTTTAATGGAACAAATCTTGCAAGTGGTATCCGACTCGGAAATATTTTCCCTCCTCGATGGCTACTCGAGGTATAATCAGATAATGGTAAAGAAGATGACTAGTTCAAAACGGCTTTCACCACTTAGTGGGGCACCTATTCCTACAGGAAGATGTCGTTCAGATTGTCTAATGCTGGAGCCACTTTTCAAAGGGTAATGGACATGGAATTCAAGGGGTTGATCAACTAAATAGTGCTAATATATCTTGATGATATCATTGCGTTCTCCAAAAATGTAGTGGATCACCTTTTTCATCTAAGACAATTATTTCAAAGATGTAGGAGATTTAGGGTATCATTAAATCCCAGAAAATGTGTATTCTTGGCTCACAAAGGAAAGCTCCTAGGCCATATTTTGTCAAACGAAGGATTGACGATCAACCCAGAAAGAGTTGAAGAAATTCAATAATTTCCCTTTCCAAGCCATAAGAAGGCTCTTCAGAGCTTTCTAGGAAGGATCAATTTTTTTTGTAGGTTTGTGCCAAATTTTTTTGCTCTTGTGAAGCAAATGACATTTATGTTGAAGAAGAACATGGCATTCAGTTGGAAAAATGAAAGAAAAGTGACTTTTGAAGCAATAAAAGAGGCTATATCCCAAGCTATAACTCTCATGAATCCATACTTCTCCAAGGACTTCATGTTATATGCCTTTGGTAGTGGGGACACAATTTATGATATCCTAGTACAACAAAACAAAGAGGGATCTGAATAACTGGTTTCCTTCTTTAGTCAAAGTTTGAAGGACTCATGAAGTGAGATACTCCTTCATTGAAAATCATGTCCTTGCAATGATTAGGAGCTTGAATAAGTTCAAATTTCTAATTTCAAATAACAAAATTCAATTGTTAGTCTTTCATGTGGGAGTTAAGGAATTCCTTCTGAATAAGGATCTAAATGAGAAACATGTAGGATGGATAAATCATGTCATGGAATATGACATTGAAATTAAGGTCACTAAGCTTGTTCGTAGAAAGGGATTGTGTGAATAGCTAGTCTCGAGCCAACAGGTTGATGTAAGTAATGAAAATGGGGTTGTTTTGACTACAAGATGGTCAAGAAAAAGCAAATGATAATGTTCATATTCCTTGTTGGACTCAAAACATGATACACTTCCTACAAATGGGCCTATGTCCTACAGAAATGAGAAAATAAAGAGGAGATACTTCAGATTATAAGCCATTCCATATGTGATTGTTGATGGTGTCTTATTCAAGAAAGACATCAATGGTGTTCTACTGAGATGCATTAAAACCAGTCAGATTGAAAAGGTGTTATAGGACTTCCATGATGGAGAGGCCGGAGGTCATTTTTCCCCATGAGTAACATCTCTTAAGATAATGAAGGCAGGTTATTATCGGCCCGCTGTGTTTAGTGATTGTTACACATGGATAAAAAGGTGTAAAAAATGTGTGTTCTTCACAGGTAAAGAAAATTTAGTAACGCTTCCATTGCACCCAATTGCATTTGACCAACCGTTCATGCAATGGGGATTGTGCTTCATTGGGGTCATCAATCCAAACTCAAGCCAAGGTCACAAGTGGATTCTCATAGCTACAGAATATTTCACCAAATGAACTGAGGCATTAGCACTCAAGGAAGGAAACGATTCTAGCATACTAGACTTCTATAAAGGGATAGTGACTAGGTTTGGAGTACCGACCACTATCATATAAGACAATGCATTAGCATTCCTAGGTTCCAAGATCACAAAATGGGCTGTTAATAATGGAACCTACTTGATCACCTCTTCAAACTATTACACGTAGGGTAATGGGCTGGCAAAGTCCACAAATAAAAGTTTGCTAAGGATCACCAGAAGGACTCTAGATGAAAATCAAAGGACATGGGATACCAAGCTCATATCGGCATTATGGCCTGACATGATCACACCAAAGAGGTCAACAGGTAATTCCCCTTACAAGATGGTCTATGGGAAAGAGGTAGTGTTGCTTATATCATTAGAGCTACATGCATTGGAGCTCATAAAGCAGTTGGAGTTGTCTAAGTTTGAGCCTATGGAAGCTAGGTATGCAGAAATGATGAAATTGGAAGAAATTAGATAACATGTAGTTCAAATGATAGAGAAAGATCAAACCTTAGTCAAAATATGGTCTGACAAGAAAGCAGGAGTAAGGAACTTTCAAGAAGGGCACCTAGTTTTGAAATGGGATGCAGATCGAGAAAAACCAGGTAGGCATTCTAGGTTTAATGTCATTTGGAGTGGCCCCTACATGGTCATAACATGTAAAAGTAGCAATGCCTTCCAATTATCTACCTTGGAGGGAGAGGAGTTTCTGATTCTAGTTAATGGAAACTATCTTAAAGATTGTTACTAATAGGAAAAGGTGTCACCCTTGTAAATGTTAGCCTAGGATTTTAATTCCTCTAAGTGTGTGTGCACATTGTCTTGTTGTAGTGTAGGTTTCAATTTCCCTAAGTGCTTCAGCATAGGTCTTGTTGCTTCAATAGTTGTATCATTGAATAGTTTGATGTGCCTCCAAAGGTGAATGTTGAAGCAATCCATTCTAGAAGTAAGTGAAACCTCCAGGATTAGTGGATTGCAAGCAGTTAGCAAAATATTCAAGGTTCAAGATCAATATCAGGATATCATTCATAACTCCATAACCAATGGATACTTCAAGGAAGTTGATCTTCCACCTAGAAGGTAGGTGATCCCATGAGTCACCAAATTGTTATCCAATTTTTCCCCTCGGGAAAATTTTGATCAAACATGACCTTCCACAGCAGAGAAATGAAGAAAGCTAACTCGGTAAGCCAAAATTGATCCCAGAGCAAGTGGACTTGAAAAAAGAAGAGCAGGCTCATAGACGATGCCAAGTGTTTAACCATCACAACTTCAAGAGTGAAAGGAGGGGGTAAATTCTTTATAATGCATAGGGTTTCCACGTGGATCTTGCATGGATAGACTCCAAACCCAAAGTAGTTTGGAAAAGATTTGCGGAAGATCAATTAAATGAAATATGAATCATGAATCCCACCAAGAATTTTAAATTCTTAGATCTTTTAAAATATTATTCACTTGAGGCCCGAATCAGCTAAGTATAAAAAAGGCCAGTGGAAGCCTCCACATGTCTCTTCAGCGCACCTTTGGTATGATGCTTAAAATAAATATTCCCAAATGAGCGTAAGCTCTCCAAATGGTCAGAGCCTAAGAAATTTGCACCGGCTGTTGAAAATTCTAAGCATGGGAAGAACCAATGAAAGACTCCATGTGCCTTGTCAGTGTAACTTCAAAGGTAAAATCTGAAAGTAGGTCCCCAAATGAACAGAGGCTATCCACATGGTCAGAGCTCAAAAAATTTGCACCAGCCATTGAAAAGTCTAAGCATGGGAAGATCCAGTGAAATCCTCCACTTGCCTTATCAGCACAAATTCAAAGGTAAAATCCAAAGGCATGTCCCCAAATGAGCGGAGGCTCTCCACGTGGTCAGAGCCTGAGAAATTTGCACCAGCCATTGAAAATTCTAGTCATGGGAAGAGCCAGCAAAAGCCTCCATGTGCCTCATTAAATCAACTTCAAAGGTAAAATCCAAAGGCAGGTCCCCAAATGAGTGCAGGCCCTTCACATGTCTAGGGTCCAATAATGAAAAATGCATCATAAATCCCACCAAGAATTTTAAATGCTTAGATCTTTTAAAATATTATTCACTTGAGGCCAGAATCAGCTAAGTATAAAAAAGACTAGCAGAAGCCTCCACGTGTCTCTTCAATGCACCTTTGGTATGATGCTTAAAATAAATATTCTCAAACAAGAGAAATCTCTCCACTTGGTCAGAGCCTGAGAAATTTGCACTGGCCGTTGAAAATTGTAAGCATGGGAAGAGCTAGTGGAAGCCTCCATGTGCCTCATCAGTGAAACTTCAAAGGTAAAATCTGAAGGCAGGTCCCTAAATGAGTGTAGGCTCTCCACGTGGTCAAGAGCCTGAGCAATTTGCACAAGCTATTGAAAATTCTAAGCATGGGAAGAGCCAGCGGAATCCTCCATGTGCCTCATCAGCGCAACTTCAAAGGTAAAATCCAAAGGCAAGTCCCTAAACAATCGCAGGTTCTCCATGTTGTCAGATCCCAAGAAAGTTACATTGGCTGTTGAAAATTCTAAGCATGGGAAGAGCCAATAGAAGCCTGCACATGCCTCATTAGCGCAACTTCAAAGGTAAAATCCAAAGGCAGGTCCCCAAACAAGCGCAGGCCCTCCACATGTCTAGGGTCCAATAATGAAAGATGAATCATGAAGCCCACTAAGAATTTTAAATGCTTAGATCTTTTAAAATATTATTCAATCGAGGCCCAAATCAGTTAAGTATTAAAAAGGCCAGCGGAAGCCTCCATGTGTCTCTTCGGTGCACCTTTGGTATGATGCTTAAAAGCAAGATTCCCAAACAAGCACAGGCTCTCCACTTGGTCAGAGCCTGAGAAATTTTCACCTGCTATTGAAAATCCTAAGCATGGGAAGAGCCAGTGGAAGCCTCCACGTGCCTCATCAGCATAACTTCAAAGGTAAAATCCGAAGGCAGGTCCCCAAACGAGCACAGACTCTCCACGTGGTTAGAGCCCAAGAAAGTTGCACCGGCTATTAAAAATCCTATGTATGGGAAGAGCCAATGGAATCCTCCACATGACTCATCAACACAACTTCAAAGGTAAAATCCAAAAGCAATTCCCCAAATGAGCGCAGGCTCTCCATGTGGTCAGAGCCTGAGAAAGTTGCACTAGCCATTAAAAATTCTAAGCATGGGAAGAACCAGCAGAAGCCTCCACATGCCTCATCAGCTCAACTTCAAAGGTAAAATCCAAAGGCAAGTCCCCAAACGAGTGCAAGCCCTCCACATGTCTAGGGTCCAACAATGAAAGATGAATCATAAAGTCTGCCAAGAATTTCAAATGTTTAGATCCTTTTAAATATTATTCACTCGAGGCCTGAATTGGCTAAGTATAAAAAAGGCCAGTGGAAGCCTCCATGTGTCTCTTCGGTGCACCTTTGGTATGATGCTTAAAATAAATATTCCCAAATGAGTGCAGGCTCTCCACGTGGTCAAAGCCCGATAAATTTTCATCAGCCGTTGAAAATTATAAGCATGGGAAGAGCCATCTGAAGCCTCCATGGGTCTCATCAGCGCAACTTCAAAGGTAAAATCCAAAGGCAAGTCCCCAAACTAGCACAGGCTCTCCATGTTTCTAGGGTTCAACAATGAAAGATGAATCATGAATCCCACAAAGAATTTTAAATTCTTAGATCTTTTAAAATATCATGAGAGCCCGTGTGGAATTCCTGACCCTGACCTTCATATGATCATAACTTTCAACTAGAAACTCAGATTTGAGAAAGAGAGGACTTTTAGGAAAGCTCTTTAAATTAGTGGGACTAACTTCTTAAAAATCAAAAATACAGTCTGTCATTTTTGAGGTTGTCAGGCTTCTCACCTACCACCATAATGATTTATGGGCTTTCTTTCTTTCCCAACAAGGAACAACACATAGAGGCATGGTTTTTTGCAGTGGAACCCATCATTATTATAGGTGAATTTAATGCTCTTTTGGGGTGGTTGAGGTAGGATTCGATTTCTTCTCTCCTTTCTCTCTCATATTCTTCATATATATTGTAAGGACGGGCATTTTTTAGGGGCTTGGAAAATATTACTTGGCACCCTCTCTTCTTCCCTTGTCTACAAGTGAATTTTGTGGAGTTTCAAACTTCCCATTCAAGTTGTAATGCAATTCTCTACCTCTTGGCTATTGTAATGCAATGTATCAATTTTGGGAGTAATAAGGTAAGTCTATGGATGATTTCAACCCTCTCTTGTGTTTATTGCATCCTCTCGATCTCTCATTACAGTTTTTAATTAACTGTGCTTAGTGAATGTATTGCATTTATATGGTTTGTGTTTAATTGCAAAGCAGGTGTTCAACATTCCTTTGGTGCATCACCTCTGTTAGTTAGGTTTATTTTCTTGTATCTTCTTAACTATATCTCCTTGGAAAATTAGATTAGATTTTAGAGTAGACCCTCTACAAATTGTATTTGTGCACCTGAAAAGAGGAATAGGAACCGGCCTTCATCCAGAGAGCTTTCCTGATTGAAAATTCCCACACTTTGGGAAAAGCTCCATGTTATGAAATCACACTGACGATCTGTCGACACTAAAATTTTCCTCCATAATTTCTATTTCATTAATGTATGTATTAGGAATAGGATGTTGTTAAGTACAATTAGTAGTAGCGTCTGATAGAAGATAACGGCGTGGTCAGTACAGTGCCGCCAATAATGTGGAGTACGGTAACAGTCAAAGTACAATAGGAATGTTGTAAAAAGTAAATATTTGTCGTAAGTGGTCCGGTAATGTTAAAATGTCAAAGTTTGGGTAATTAGAGAAGTAGGGTCTACATGATTAGGAATTAGAAATATTATATTGGTAATAAGGACAAGGAGTGAGGTCATAAATATTTTGTGTATTTTATTTGTAAAAAGTCTAAAAATGTGGAACCCATGTAAAATGATAAGGTTTATCTTATCTTAACAGATAAGCTTACATGTACAGATAAGAGTTAAGGTATGGAATATGATTCGTCAGAGTGGATTTCTTATCCTATCTTAGAGATAGGATGGATAAGCCTGGAAGTTCTATAAATAGAGAGGCCACCCCCCTCATTTAGCATAGAAAGAAGTAGTGAGAAATATTGTAAGAAGTGTGCAAAGGAAGCCATCAGTTAAAGGTGTGTTGAAGAAGCCATCGAGAGGTGTAATTGTAAAGTTTCTCCCACAGTCTTGTCGAAGTACCTAATGGGTGAGATTGTAACAATTTCATGTTAATATTATAATTTACTTTGATATTTCAGATTTTTCATCATTCTGTCTTATCATAGTCAATGGTATTCTTGTGTTCAGTTGTTGTTTTGTTTCCAGATTATATCCACCAAACTAAAGGCTGTGAATTAGTAAATAATCATAGCACGAGGAGTTCCCGGTGAAGAATTATCATAGTGCTGGATTGGTGATGACATTTTGGTTCCGTTGCCGGGACCATTCCTCATTGGTGGATTTTCTGGAGAGATATTCCCACTTAGTCAAAAATCAATTGGAGGGTAACCTTGTTTTTACTGTGCATAGTAGTTACCATGGTAAAGTCATTTTTACCGTGAATAGTAGTTACCATGTTAAAGTCATTTTTGCCATGAATAGTAGTTACCTTAGTAAAGTCCTTTTTGCTGGGAATAGTATTTACCGCAGTAACTTCACTTTTTACCGTGAATAGTATTTACCGCAGTAACTTCACTTTTTACCGTGAATAGTGTTTACCACAGTAAAATCAGTTTTTACCGCTGTAAGTCAAGTTTTACCATAGTTTACCGTGGTCATTTCTATAGTAATTCCAATTATTTGTGAACATAATTCTTGTTGATTGTACTTGTGAGTTGGTATTTCACGGTGGTTACTTTTGAAAATGGGAAAGATTCCCATTTTTTCAGCTCAATCTAATGAAGATGCTTCTTCTTTCATTCAAGAATTTAAGCGATCTTGTATTTGTAATGGCCTTATAAGAAGGGAACAATGGACTGAATTTTTTCCTACCTTTTTGGATGGATCAGCACTTAGGTGGTTTGAAACACTAGGAGATAATGTGAAAAATTCATGGGATTTATTAACTGAAAGTTTTCTTGAAGAATTTGGTGAACAACAGAAATATGCAGATCTCATGATCGAGATCACAAAGCTATCCCAAGGAGAGAAGGAGAAGATAAGGGATTATCATTCTCGTGTTCTAGAGCTAAGGAGGAAGCTCGATGCCCAGATCTGGAAGGAAGGACTAGCGGATGGGTTGATGAATGGCGTGGATAATCTCCTCTATAAGCACTTCATTCTTGGGATGAAGCCAGAGATCAGACAACGAGTGAAGTATGACCGCCCAGCTACCATTGAACAAGCAAAGGAGATTGCAAGAAGGTAAAAAGAAAGCATGGAAGAGGAGCCCAAAGAAATTGTTGCTAAAGTAGAGCCTACACCAGCACCTTTGGTCCTGAATCCACAACCACTCCCGGTGAGCACAAATATTTCTCCTAATACATCTACTGAGTATGAAGATCTACTCAAAAAGATGGGTCAGTTAACTATTAATCTTCTTCAAGGAAAGGAATTTAGTTCTCAGGGAGGAGATAGAGGTCCAAAAAGAAATATTTCTGAAGTTGTTTGTTATGGTTGTTATAAAAAGGGTCATTATAAGTATAATTGTCTAGATAGAGCTTCTACATCTGGTAAGGGAGATAATGATAAAGGAAAAGCACCTGTGAATTATTTTGATGTAGTAGATAATAGCAGAAATAATGAAGTAGATGTGTTTGTAACAAAAAGAAAGAAAGAAAAAGATAATCAAGATGGAAATGATCCTAAGAAGATGAAAGAAGAAACTAGTAAGAAACATAGGAGAAGAAAGTTGGGTGTGCAGGATTTTCTGATTTCACAGGGGCAAGGACCATACTCCATCTTGGAAGATCTGTCCAAAAGGCCTGCAAATATTACATATGGTCAACTCTTGGCTATGTCTTCTGAGAAGAGGCGGGAGTTGCGAGGTGGACTCAATGCTCGAAGAAGGAAGGGGGTTGAGGTCCCTGTTTTGGAGGCAGAGGCAGATCCCTATGCTCCATAAGCTGAGGTATTATGTAATGGTATTTCAATTCATGATGTCTTAGTTGATGGAGGTGCTGCAGTTAATGTAATGACCAAGTCTGTAATGAATATGTTGGGTTTAAAAATTGATCGCCCTTCAACACTTATGTTAAGGTCATTAAATAAGGGAAAAACTAAACCAGAAGGTGTAGTTTCAAATGTGGCAATATCTGTTATGGGTGTTGTATGTGTGGTAGACTTTTAGGTGATGAAAAATGGTACTGTTGCGTACCCAATGCTGCTGGGAAGACCATGGCTAAGGAGAGTTCATGCAAGAAACTACTAGAATGAAGGTTTCATGACACTTGGACGTGGTAGAGAGAGGGTTAAGATAAATGTGATCCCTCGACATCGTAAGGCAGAACCTGTGGATTCAAGTGATGAAACTGATGATTGGACATCCTCTGATTACTCTAGTACCAGTGAAGTGGACACTGAAGATGAAGAAAGTGAGGTTGATGTTTCAGTCATGGATATCCTGCCAGTCACACCAACTCATGACCCCATAAAATTATCTGAAGAAGAAGTTGATGATCGTCTCCAACAAATAAAGATTGGTGATGCTGTGATGGAGAGTGAGAAGGAATCCTACCTCCAGCTCTTTTGAAGGTACATACACCTATTCACTTTTGATTACAAGGAACTCCGTCAAGTAAGTTGGGTTAGAACATTGTATTGAGCTGGTAGATGGTGCTAAGCCTATAAAGCAAATGCCATATAGAATGAATCCTAATTTTTCCAAGACTGTAAAAGAAGAAATAGATAAGTTACTTGATGCAGGATTCATATTTACTGTGGAGAATTCAGAATGGGTTTCTCCCATTGTGATCTCAATAAAAAAGAATGGGAAGCTACGCATTTGTGTTGATTACAGGAAGCTCAATAAGGCAACAAAGAAGGATCATTACTCTCTTCCATTTTCAGATTAGATCTTGGACGAAGTAGCTGGCCAGAGTTTTGCTGATGGATATAGTGGCTACAACCAAGTTCGTATAGCAGAGAAAGATCAGCTGAAGACCACGTTCACCACTCCTTGGGGAACGTTTGCTTATAGAGTTATGCCTTTTGGGTTGTGTAATGCTCCAGCAAAATTCTAGCGTTTGATGAATAGGGTGTTCGAACCCTACATTGGGACCTTCATCAGAGTATTTCTGGATGATTTTTGCATCTATGGGAGCAAGTTGGACCACCTGCACCAGATGGAGACATCAATTCAAAGGTTAGATGAAGCACAAGCCTCACTAAACCCTACAAAGTGTGTCTTTGGATGTTCTAAAGGCGTTCTGTTAGGGCATGTTGTATCAAGAGATGGTATTGGTACTGATCCTGATAAAGTTTCAAAAATCAAAGATTTACCATTTCCTATGAATAGAAGTAAGTTGAGATCATTTTTAGGCCATGTGGGTTACTATAGAAGGTTCATCAAGAATTTCTCAAAGATTGCACAGCCACTAACCCAGTTCTTGAAGAAGGATGTTGCTTATGAACCAGGAAACAAGGCGCATGAAGCTTTTGGACAACTGAAGGAAGCCCTGGTGTCTTCACCTGTTTTGAAGAGTCCAGATTGGAGCAAGCCATTCATTGTGTACACTGATGCCTCAGATGCAGCACTAGGTAGTACTTTGAGCCAAAAGGATGAAAATGGGAATGAACATCCAATTTACTTTGGGAGGAGACAAATGAGCAGTGCTAAAGTAAACTATACTGTAACTGAAAAAGAGGCTCCGGCTATCATTTTTGCTGTAAAGAAGTTTAGAAATTACTTGCTAGGGCAGAAATTTATAGTTGTAACGGATCATCAGGCTCTGAAATATATTGTCAATAAGCCTAACCCATCAGGGAGGATAGCAAGATGGATAATTTTGCTACAAGAATTTGAATTTGATATTATAGATAGGCCAGGAAAGAAGCATGTCAATGTAGATGCACTCTCTCGAGCCTATGATGGTTTAGGATCATCTTGTGATGATGATGATTTTCTCGATGCAGCATTGTTCTCCCTTGACACAATCCCTAGTGAATACATAGATATTTGGAATTATCTGAATGAATTCAAGTTTCCTGATGGTGCCAATGCAAAGACTAAGAGAAAGATTACTCAAGCCAGTCGTCCATATTCTATTCTGCATGGAGTATTATTTCGAATAGGACCTGATGGACAGTACAAGAGGGCAGTTGGACGTGATCAAGGAAAGGAGCTGCTAGAAGAATTCCACAATGGTACATGTGGAGGGAACTTCTCTAGACAACTTACAGCAAGAAGGATCTTGGATGCAGGTTATCACTGGCCCACTCTTTTTAAAGATTGTTATAATTATTGTAAGACATGTGATATTTTTCAAACACATGGTAACCGTAAGACTTCATCAGCTCCATTATGTCCTATTCTTCCCCTTGGTCCCTTTGAAAAGTGGGGAATAGACATTGTAGGTCCACTTCCAACTACATCACACCCAAAATAAGTATATTGTAGTTGCCACAGATTATTTAACCAAGTGGGTTGAAGCTAGGCCATTGAAGATAGCTTCTATGGATGAAGTGCAAGGTTCATATATGAACGTATTGTCACCAGATTTGGTGTCCATTAGAAATTGTAACAGATCAAGGAAGCCACTTCATTAATGAGGTGGTAGAAGCCCTAGTCAATAAATTTCTATTAAGCACAGGAAGGCAACAACATACAAGCCAAGCACAAATGGACAGGTGGAACGAACAAATTTTGTGCTGTGTCAAATTCTAGCAAAAGATGCAGCCTTGCAGGTACATAAATGGGATAAGAGGATTCATTCAGCATTGTGGGCATATAGGGCAACATCAAAGTCAGCAACAGGATACTCCCCATTTCAGTTGGCCTATGGCATTGATCCAGTCCTTCCTATTGAGTTTGATATTCCCACTGTGAGAGTTATGAAAGATGAAAGGATGGATGAAAGTGATTTAGTAAAAGAAAGGTTGGTACATCTTCATTTGCTAGAAGAAATGAGGGAAATAGCGAAGGATACAAGCCATAAGAAGAAAATGAAGCAGAAGGAGTACTTTGATCAAAAGATCCGGTGGTCTCCATTTCAAGTGAATGACTTGGTTCTAGTATATGATTCCAGATACAAAAAAAGAAGACAGAGAAAATTTCTTCCAAAATGGATGGGGCCCTACAAAATAGTAGCTGTGCATGAAAATGGTACGTACCGACTGGAGGAATTGGATGGCACTCCCATTACGAAATGGGTCAACCACGACAAGTTGAAGATTTTCCAAGCACCAGAATAGTCTACTCCGAGGACGGAAGTAGAAGCTAGGAAGGGGGAAGATGTCGACACTAAAATTTTCCTCCATAATTTCTATTTCATTAATGTATGTATTAGGAATAGGATGTTGTTAAGTATAATTAGTAGTAGCGTCTAATAGAAGATAATGGCGCCGTCAGTACGGTGCCGCCAATAATGTGGAGTACGGTAACAGTCAAAGTACAATAGGAATGTTGTAAAAAGTAAATATTTGTCGTAAGTGGTCCGGTAATGTTAAAATGTCAAAGTTTGGGTAATTAGAGAAGTAGGGTCTACATGATTAGGAATTAAAAATAATATATTGGTAATAAGGACAAAGAGTGAGGTCATAAATATTTTGTGTATTTTATTTGTAAAAAGTCTAAAAATGAGGAACCCATGTAAAATGATAAGGTTTATCTTATCTTAACAGATAAGCTTACATGTACAGATAAGAGTTAAGGTATGGAATATGATTCGTCAGAGTGGATTTCTTATCCTATCTTAGAGATAGGATGGATAAGCCTGGAAGTTCTATAAATAGAGAGGCCACCCCCCTCATTTAGCATAGAAAGAAGTAGTGAGAAATATTGTAAGAAGTGTGCAAGGAAGCCATCAGTTAAAGGTGTGTTGAAGAAGCCATCGAGAGGTGTAATTGTAAAGTTTCTCCCATAGTCTTGTCGAAGTACCTCATGGGTGAGATTGTAACAATTTCATGTTAATATTATAATTTACTTTGATATTTCAGATTTTTCGTCATTCTGTCTTATCATAGTCAATGGTATTCTTGTGTTCGGTTGTTGTTTTGTTTCCAGATTACATCCACCAAACTAAAGGCTGTGCATTAGTAAATAATCATAGCACGAGGAGTTCCCGGTGAAGAATTATCATAGTGCCGGATTGGTGATGACAGATCTCAACCCATTGAGTTGTAGACATTCAAGTGTGTTGTGATTACGCATCAACAATGGATCAACCAAACTTATCTTGATGCTCAATGATATCCTACCACCGCCACACTCACCTCATTTGTATCATGGATATTTTTACGTTACGGATGCCTATGGTCTTTGTGTATTCCATTTAGCAGTCTTTGTTGCACATACCCATTGTACTTCTCTATTGACACTTAGGAAATCCTTACTTGATTATATTGGGGTAAATTTAGACTCCACTCACACTTCTATCACCTTTCCTATGTTTTTTTGTCATATATTGATTGGTACTTATTCACCTCATGTCTATTCCTAAAATCTCACTTGTTGGTACACACATGGGTATTCGCCAACATGTTTCACTAATTAATAATATTTAATGACAGTATACACCTTAGGTTGCAATGGATCTATATATGATCCACCTCACTTAATGCTTATCAAGTCTCCAATGTATCTCTCATCGGCTTCAATCACGACAATGATGATCTTTTAGACAATGGAACTTGATCATTCCTCTTGTCACGCACTTGGGGGGAATCACGCTATTTCTTACCCTCTCTTTTTTCTAACATAACCACATGTTTTATTCTTGCCTCGAATCATACATACCATATACACACTTTGATACATTTGCATCATCATTTAACAATGATGCACTCTCATGCTTTGGTTCACACTTGACTATTGAGGACGTACTATCCACATGAACCTCACACACTACACAATACACATTACACTCTTCACACATCACAAGCTATTCACACCTCTTTCTTGTAACATCTATCACATACTATATGTACTATTCACACTACACATTCACGTTTTATCTTTCTCGCATCTACTTTTATGTGTTGCGATCACTACCCTATGACGCACTCTCATTTACATTTCATTATTGATTATTGAGAGTTTCAATCTAAAAATGAAACTCACCTCACTCACACAATCACTCACTTACTCACATACCCTACACTTTGCACTTTGATGATCACATCTTTCTAACACAGGTAGTTTAAATCATTTCCCGATGACACACTCTCATTTAGGATTCAATCTTGACTACTAAGGGGGCATTTTAAAATGAACCTCACTTCATGCATACACATCCACTCGAGGGGAATGTGGCTTCTATCATTCACACTACATTCCATTTTGTATCATGCACAACATACTGCATGTCTTAGTTACATTTATAATTTCTTTCTCAATCTTTAACATGTTCACTTTATTACACATTCTAGATAGATATCTTGTATGTCATTATCGTTATCATACACACATGCACGTTCACTTGATTTTTTATTTGTGATCGTAGATTCTACAAATCCCTACACACACCATGGATGTTTGGTGTAGTACCTATTACCAGTCCCACAACTGCTCCTCAGGGCATCCACTTTCCTACACTATAGGTATCATTGTTTCATTATGTTTCATAGCACATTATTATCAGATTATACATGCCTTGATATACCGTTTATGGTTCTAACATTATAATGGGTGCTTTGTGTGTAAAATTTTCTATGCAAGTCTAGTTTCCACCATGGTTGTCTATTACATCAAGTTTTCTCTTGTCTTCCATTGTATTCCATTGTTTACAGGCTTTTTCATTTGTCTTGTGTGCACACTTTCTTCTTTTGGCTTCTTCAGGCTTGATTGTATTGTGACATCATGAGTGGTTTCACATGTTTGCAACCCACTTTTCATGGTCTATATTATCTTCTTGCTTATTTACATTATCTTCTTGCATCTTATCTTACACATGGTATTCTTAGCTTACATTTTTTCTTCTACATGCGTTTTTTTCTTTTCTTTCACTAAAACTTGTCTCCTAGACACTTTTTTTATGTTTTCATTGGCTTTAACCAAATCCATTCCCTTCCCTCTATGGGCCATAGGTTTATCACAACGATCAGTACTCCTTTCAGCTACATACTCCTTCAATGACTTTACAAGCACCCCAAATGGGGGGCATCATTTGGGTGAATCATTCACCCCATATAGTTTCATACAGTCAAAATTTATCACAGCACAATACCAATATAGAACAGGAGTCAGTATCAGATAGGGCTTAAAATCAGACTTGGGTCCTAAACACAGCATAGACACTAGTGCCTAGACTAGGACAGTAGCACCTAGGCATCCCTGACCCTTCCTGGATTCCTGTGACCAGGGGGTAGTTACATAGTATCTAGAAGTTCAATATTATCTACAAACACTTACAGAATGGATTATATAGGGCACACATCCCTTAGCATTCAGCATGCATGCGCTACAAATTAATTTCAACTTTCAAGTTGAATCGAATTGTTTGAATATTTACATGCCATCTGCAATGGTGTTCTACATTATGGGAAGTAGTTAAAGGTTGGAGGATACCACTATAATTTTCTCCCTACACCTTTTTCATGACTTGGCATGAGATCACCCCAAAAAATCATGGTCAGTACATTTGGCGTGAGATATCCTAAAAAAATCATTCTTCTACAACATCTTGAGGATCCTTTCTACGCCCTATTACTCATCACGCATCATGTGCACATGTTCCTTTTTCATTTTTGTATTTTAAATATGTTCCTTACATGTGTTTCACATAATTTGATGTAGCCTAGAATTATTAGTTAACACCTAGTTGCGCTGGCACATCACTCAGCCTGGGTTGAGCGTTCACCTGAAGCGCACAAAGGTACTAGGTCCCTCTTATTAGTTGTAGTAGTAGAATGGTTGTTGTTATCACCGAATCACAACACCCCTGTGCATATACTTGAACTCACGGTGTGATTGGATAACATGGGTATTATCTCCAAGTTGTGGGACTTGCTACTTGAGATAGACCTCCAGAGAAAGTTGGTTCTTACTCCTAAACTACCTGCCACAATCTACTCTAATGCAGGATAAGCTAACTATTCTAATCTAAATTTCCAAGGGACCAGGGAGAGAGAATGCATAAAATGAAAGCCTACACTAAAGCGGTGATACACCAGAAAAGGAGGGTGTGAGAGTAGTCTCCAAATGTGTGAAATACAGAAGCAAAGTACACACTAGAAGAGGTGATGACAGTTCTCCATAATCTAGCAAAATGCATTCACAAAAATATTCCAAGCATGCACAATGATAATGGATCCCTGCAAGAACATAATAATAGACACAATATTCTTGTAGAAAGATTAAAGGGGCAAGAAGAATGCAAGAAAACACAGAAGGGGAAGATACATCCACAAACTGATATTTTATTGCTTCATGATATGCACAGTTCAGTCTATTACAAGATAAGGGCCTGGATCACCATGCAAGGAGTCCACTACAAGGGCCTGCAACACACTGGCTTCACAAAGCAATTTGGGCAGAGCTTTTCTACCCAAAAACTCTCGCTTTTAGAATGAGCCCAACACTCCAATTTATAGAAAAAATGAGAAGGGGAAGAGAAGGGAAAGTGGAAATCCCGAAATCTGTCCTTCAACCACCTGTAAGAGGCATTAAATTGAGTGAAATGATTATATATTACTTGCAAAAGGCTCCCCATACTGTCCCATGTGCTGCAGCAGAGAAAGAATGATGACCATGCCTCTTAATTGCACTCCCAGCAACCAAATAAAACACTGTTCTGAACCCGGCCACATTTTCTTAAAAATATCAATCAATTTCTAATCAAATCTAGAATTTCTTGACTTTTTTGCATCAGGATCAGAACCATGATTCCAACGGTACCAATTTTGTGTGATTTTGTTGAGAAATGCAAAAGTTATGGCCTTTTGAGTGCGGGCAGCTATTTTGGGTCTGGCAGGCATTGACTGACTTGATCTGAATATGTTTATTTTATTTAAATATATCTACCCTCATTAAAAATAATTTTATGAAAATCGGAGCTCGGAGTCGAAATTTATGGCCGTTTGAAGTTTCCGGACCAAACGTTGACTTTTCTTCTTCTCCTTCGGCCGCTTCGGCTTTTCGCGTCCCACGCGTCCCTTTGGCCCGGATGTCCCAGTACGAAAGTCCCCTATTTTGGCTGAACCAGCCAGTTCGTGTCCACCACATACTCTTGTCCCACTTGTCCCGGAATATTTGGGACAAATTCTTCTGATCTGCCTGGTTCGGCCGGTTCGCGTAATCTTGTCCCGCTTGTCTCGGTGCGAAAGTTCTCATTTCGGACGATCCAGTTGGTTCGCGTACCTTCGGCCCAACTGTTTCGGGCTGCCTTCAGTATTTTTGGCCGATTTGCGTCCTCCGCGTACTAACTGCCCAGATGTCCCAAACTGCCTTTTTCAATAGTTAGTCAAATTTTTCCACTTTTCGGCCAGTTCGGATTTCCGCGCCCCGCGCGTCCCTTTGGCCTGGATGTCCCAAATGCTACGCAAACTGCCTGGCGGCCTTTCAGCTGGTTCACGCCCAGATGTCCCTTATGTCCCGATTGTTGCGAGGACTAGGACATAGCCACTTTTCATTATTTTTCCTGGCCCGAGCTTGTTTTCTCAATTTTTTCACATTTTTAAAACTTGCTGGGTTTTCTTCTTGGACAGAAGAGTTAGAAAGAACCCGAGGGGACCCCAAAAACATGATTTTTTGCCTTGAATCAATATAATTGCTTGGGACTAAAAAATTTGATGCATGTTATCAAAATTACCTTGAAGGGTGAATTTTGGATAACAGTTGTATGATAAAACAGTAAATATACACTTTAGGAAATAATCCATCCATTCACCATTTATATCTAACCAGATCTATAAGAGATAAAGGTAAATCATCATGACAGTATTAACATGCATTGATAAAACACATCACACACTTTGTTCAGCCAATTTCCTTTATCTATTCATTCAACCAACAATACAATAGCTTCATACAATACCAGGCATGCACACATGGATCTGTTATAATTATCTAGTCACATGTACTCATGTCTTTCCATTCCTCCAACCATATGATTCCATCCGTATCTCTATGTATGTCTCTATCTTCTCTAAGTAATTCATTACATATATATATAGGGTGGGGAACTAACCCTTCACCACTTAACTCTACCAGAAATAGGTCACATGATAATAACAACCATGCGCCTTTTTACAATTACAGCCATACATGCAAGCATGCTATCTATAGATTGCTAATAGTTAACTAAAGTGATGGATCTATTCTTAACTTATGCCCATGCGAGAGTGAGTTGACATGTCCTTCCAAAATCTCTACGAAGGGTGACACGCAAATCTCAGCATCGTTTTGTGTACTCCGCACGCCAATCTCTAAGAATAGAATTGATCTCCAAAATCAGCTAAGTCCTTGAGAGTCTTACTCTACACCTCTGCGTGTGACACCTTCCTATAACTTCGCACTTTTGCTCCTGTGCCATTCTTCCATGTAGACTCTGAGTGCAACATAAACTAAGTGTTTTCTCTAATCAACATTACCCCACACTAATCTCATTGTCTCTCTGAAAATGGCGATGCTCAAAAATTATACATAGAATGGATAAATAAAGAATAAATAATGTTGAATAAGAATCTTGAATAAGAATTTTTAAGAAGATATACATAGCTAACAAAATTTTTTAGGCCTCAGGCCCCTCCATCTCATCCTATAGCTGCAACTATGGATATTCTTCTTTGATATCTACTTCTAGGTTCTACCATTTTGTTAGCACTGCTCCTGTTGTTTTAGGCACATCTGCAATGATGGACTGCAGCTCTTCCATGGAGAGTTTCCCTTGCTCATTTTGTATTAAAAGAATTACGCTTGACATAGAGGTTTGCACCCCTTCTAGTACATCCATATTTTGAGCAATGAGCTTTCCTAGCTCCTCCAACCTCTCCTTATGTGGTGCCTGCACCGCAGCTAGTGCCTCACACTTCTATTTTACCATGACTAGGCATTTAGCGTGGCCTAGGAAAGCATCCTTCATCGCTTTGTGAACCTCATTTAGCGTGGCCTTCTTCAGTTCGTCGCGAGTGGCTTGTAGTAGACCTTCATAAGTAGCAATTTTCCTAGCTACTGCAACATGCACCATTTCTATCTTTTCCCCAAAGTCCTTTGGCTATGAGGATATGCGTGCCTTTTCATCCTCCACCACTAATGTTATCATTGTTTTCACATAGTGCATCGCAGAAGGAAATTCTTTGGTACTTAGGATTCCAGATTTGGGCGTACCTTTAGAACATCATCTCCAATTTCCTCTACCATACTAACAAAAGTGTCATATTTTCTTTTGATTAATTCATTTTCCTGGACTAGGTGCGCTATCTCCACATCCTTGGCCTTTAATCTCTCTTTTAGAACCTTGATGTTAACATATTTATCTATGTTTCTTCTTGCTACTTCGGAGGATAATTTCACTAGAGCATTTCTCACTTGCTCATCTGACATCATTGTTGGTTTGATTGTCATGTGGCACGTTTCAGGTGCCTTCTTTAACCACCTTGATGCGAATTATTCTTCACCAACATCAAATTCAGGCTTTTCCATGTGTGTGTGCATAGACCATGAGAGTTGCTTCCTTGTGCGGAGAGTCACCTTGTCCTCATCCATGAGTTCCCATCCAAATAAATACTTCTTCTTGATGGTACTCTAGAACCGAGCATGAATGATTAGCTTTGGGTCTTCTGCATACCCCATGGCATGTGACTTGGCGTCCTCCCCTGTTTGACGGGAACGGGGTCCTCTTGGAATGGCTGCATCAAGGTTGGGAATACCATATGTATCCCCTTCCTTGTCCTATGTAGCCTTTGATTGACCCCCTTCTTCTTCTTCCATCTTCTCCTCCTCATGTTGAGGCTCTTCTCTAGTTGGAGATGAAGGCGCCTTCTCCTCAGATTCTTTTGTTTCCTCACTCATCCTGAGTTTTCTCTGTTTCTTCTCCTCTAGCTCCTTCACCTGTGGGGTTCCTCCTTGCGTCCATGTGTACTTAAACACCTTCTTAAATATTTTAGTGCCCTTCTCCTCCCCCGTAGCTCCTTCTCCCTGGGGAATTATCGCGTGCTCCCCCTCCTGGCTAGATGGCTGCTTCCTCCTCCGCACCAAACCGCCACTATCTTCAGGTTCTTCATCCTCTTCCTCATCATCTTGCATGGGCGTAGAGGGCCTAACTGCCAGAATGTTCTCCATAGTATGCTTTCCCTTCGGAAGCCCTGGAAGCGTGAATTCATTCTCCACATACTTTTTATTCTCCATTTTAGGCTTCAGTTGGAGGTATATTAGCGCGGCCCTGACATCCACAATGGCCACTATCTCTAGCTTAAAGCTTAATATTTCCAAGATGTTATTCTCGTTGTATGCATTCCTCCCTGGATATCCATAAGTCTTTTTTAGGGTGTGATACTCATGATCCACCTTGTCTACATTAAATACCAACCTCCATGTGTTGGTGAACTAACGAACTACAACTTGGAAGTACTGTGCAGGGAATGCATATGGAAGTTTACACTAGGGGCTCCATGACCCATCTACCATTGGGAAGTGCACAAAATAGAAATGATGGTAGAATACAAATTATACCTATTTTCCAAGGACCGAGGGCAAATCCTTGGGTATGTGCCATTATTCCCTAAACGTCACGTGGAGCCTATCATACCACATCTCAACGCGCTCCTTAACCTCCTCCGTCATCGACCCTTTGCAAAGATATTTGTTGAATCACTTAGCTGGAGACTTATGATTCATGGGGTATTCCCATATGTTCTCTTTTGGGCCATTTGGTACCCTGATCTCCATTAAGACTAAACTCAGTAAGATACAGCCAAAACTTATCTTACTCCCTTCGCACGCTTCCTTGACTATCTACTCTGCAATTAATCCGGCGATGTTATAAGTGGTTCTCTCTAACATGTGCTTGGCCACATGCAACCACATAGAATTAACTTGTGACCAACATTCTTGGTCATTCAACTTTGTGGTTAGATGTGCTGCTGCCTATACTACTGGACAATTTTTCAACTTGTCAATGTCCATCACGTGTGGTCCTTTCTGATAGCCCAACGCCTTCTATGTCTCCAAAATGGCACTTTTGTTAGCTAAGTCAATCTTAATGTCTTCACCTGTTGCCCGTAATCCAATAACTATGGCAATGAGGATGGGTGTCAGTCTTACCCTCCATCCTGCGAAGTAGAAGAAGTCCTCATGGACTCGGCTCATCAGCCATCTATACAAGGGTGCATACTTTCCAAAGTATGGAACCTCATAAATCTGGTAGACATCATTTCCCTTGAGTAGATTTTCCCTAGCATCATCATATATCGGTATGTTTTCCTCAGTGCACCTGTTCATTCGAGAGGTGAGCAGGTCGTCTAACTTCTTATGGTTTTCACTGGTTCGGTGATTGTATTCACTTATCTTTCTCTATCTTATGTGGGTATTCCATTCCTACCCTACAATAACATCTTCAGGGTACTACATTTTAGAGAAATTGCTCTCCAGAGCCATCTCCTCCTCTTCTTCCACCACCACCTTCTTTTCTTTTATCGGTGCGGCTTTCTTCTTTGGTGTCATTCTTTTTTAGGGTTTTATCTTGTAGGTCAGTTGCTATGTGTTTTGAGTAATTTTCTTTGAACCCTAACCTGGTTCTTCTATGCCCTAATTTGTAATCATGAATTTGTGCACCCTAACTCTGTTGTATTATTCTACTTCATTAAACCCTTTTTCTAGGGGATCCAAGCCCTTGTAATAAACAAATCTCTTCTCTGCGCCCAGTTTGCTTGCTTCATACCTTGAATTAGTTATCTTTATACTCTTCCCGTATAGGCTCTCTATCAAATTCTCATAGTTACAAGGGTAAAAATGAAATTGCATCCCATCCTTATATAGATTTCTACTTTTTGTTGCATTAATTGCTCCTCCACCTACCAAATTCTCCTCATTTATGACCCATTTTTATCACTTCCGCACGGTATATTTTCGCACCAAAACTATAACCTTCTAGTGCGCCCCTTTACCCTTTGTTATAGAATTCTCTTCAGCGTGCACCTTCATGCCTGAGTACCTTGTCACTGCATGATCTCTTGGTAATTACCATGGCTACCGCTTACCTCGCATTATACTTTCCCTTATCCACATTCATCCTTTCTTATCTTGAGAAGCAATATTTTATCAGTTACCGTTAACAACCTTCTTTCAACACCCATAGCATGACATCTTCACATCATATCCTTGAGATTCACCAACAATCCACCCCACATGAAAAGGATGTGCAGTCCTCTGCACATCAACATGCTTCATATTGTAGTTAGTTTCATGTGCGCAAGAGTGCTTATTACACAAACAAGTTCTAAAATTGACAAAGCATAGCATCAATGAAAAAAATACATTAAGGAAATGCATAAAGGGAAATCTAACGTATCTGGTAATACTACCTTATTACAAACACCAAGAATACTTATTTATAGCAGGGCTTCAACCTACATCCGTTAAAGTAACCCGGAATCCGTGTGCCATCAATTGTTTCCAACTAGCAAGCACCTGACTCAAGTATATGAGTGAAAAAATGATAACATTAGTGTTGGAGGATGAAAAGGCATGCATATCCTCACAGCCTAGGGACTCCGGGGAAAAGAAAAAAAGGGCACATGATGTAGTAGCTAGGAAAATTACTACTTATGAAGGTCTACTACAAGCCACCCGTGATGAACTAAAGAAGGCTGATCATGTGCTAACCATATGCACATCCCCAGATGCCCTGATCACGGTGAAAACCTTGGAGGAAGAAAATGAGGTTCACAAAGTGATGAAGGATGCTTTCCTAGGCTACTTTGAATGCCTAGTCCTGGTAAAACAGAAGTGTGAGGTACTAGCTGCGACGTAGGCACCACATAAGGAGAGGTTGGAGGAGCTAGGAAAGCTCATTGCTCAGAAGATGGATGTACTAGAAGGGGTACAAACCTCTATGTCAAGCCTAATGCTTGTAATACAAAATGAGCAAGGGAAACTCTCCATGGAAGAGCTACAGTCCATCATTATAGATGTGCCTGAAATAGCAGGAGTAGTGCTAACAACATGGGAGAACCTAGAAGCAGATATCAAAGAAGAATATCCAGAGTTGCTGCTATAGGATGAGATGGAGGGGCCTGAGGCCTAAATAGTTTTGTTAGCTGTGTATATCTTCTTCAAAATTCTTATTCAACATTCTTTATTCTTTATTTATCCATTCTATGTATAATTTTTTAGCATCGCCATTTTCGGGGTGACAATGAGATTAGTGTGGGGTAATGTTGATCAGAGAAAACACTTAGTTGAACTTGCACTCAGAGTCTGCGTGGAAGAATGGCATAGGAGAAAAAGCACAAAGTTATAGGAAGGCATCACGCACGGAGTTGTAGAGTAAGACTCTCAAGGACTTAGCCGATTTTTGAGATCAGGTCTATTCTTAGATATTGGCATGTAGAGTACACAAAGCGATGCCGAGATTTACACACCACCCTTCGTGGAGATTTTGGAAGGACATGTCAACTCACTCTCGCATGGGCATAAGTTAAGAATAGATCCATCACTTCAGTTAACTACTAGTAATATATAGATAGTATGCTTGCATGTATGGCTATAATTGTAAAAAGGTGCGTGGATGTTATTAACATGTGACCTATTTCTGTGCTTTTACTTCTTGAACTAAAACTACTTTTACCTGTTGTACTAGATACTAGAAAACCAAGCTCAAGGGCTAGGTCAATTGGTTGGCTTAGATGCGCACCCGTGGCCCATGTCATATCTACTGGCGCACTTCCATGCAAGGCCGAAGAGTGTTCTCTGTCATGCTTCCCTAGATGGGGGATTTCCTGATGCTCTTGCTCTTCTTCCTCCCCATGAGCCTTAAATACTTCGCGAGCCATCTCTCTCCACAACACCATATGTTCTATAATTTTTTACCTCTTGCATAATTCCCTCTTGCGCACCTCATCATACTTCAGCCACCTTTCTTCCCTCTGTCATGTTGCCGCTAGGTCTGCCATCTTTCACCAATCCTGTTCCCGCCCCCATACGTGGATATTCTTTAGCTTTCCATGGGTTTAGCTTCCAAGTTCAATGTTACCATTAGTATTTTGATTACCAACATAATATCTTGCAAATATGTCCCTCTAGGATACCATAGAAACTGGAACTCTGCTACCTCCGGGCACGAATAAGTCAAAATTGAATACTCCAGAATATAGCTATTTAGGACATCATGAAACTAGGTATCTACCGCACGAGTCTAGCTTAGGTCAGCATCATATAGTGTATGAAATTCCTCTTGTGTCCAAATAAGCATGTGATACCTCCAATTCCACTTAGATGCATTCGTAGTCAACCAATCATATAATTCTACTGGAAAGATAGGAAAGAAGATTTTGTATAAACTATCATACAGATTATGCTCTACCCAAGTATGCACACTAAATCTGGATCCAGTGTCAAACCTTCGTGTGTAATCTTCCTCTAGATCATGAGTCCATTCTTCAATGATTTTCAGGGTTAGCTGGTATGTCTTCATCGCGAACCATTCTGAAACAACTGAAAAAGAGGTCCTGGCAATAGAACCAATGATGTAGCCTAGAATTGTTAGTTAACACCTAGTCACGTTGGCACATCACTCAACCTGGGATGAGCGCTCACCCGAAGCACGCAAAGGTACCAGGTCCCTCTTATTAGTTGCAGTAGTAGAATGGTGGTATGATAAAACAATAAACATACACTTTAGGAACTAATCCATCCATTCACCATTTATATCCAACTAGATCTATAAGTGCTAAAGGTAAATCATCATGATAGTAATAACATGCTTTGATAAAACACATCACACACTTTGTTTGGCCAATTTCCTTTATCTATTCATTGAACCAACAATACAGTAGCTTCATACAATACCAGGCATGCGCACATGGATCTGTTACAATTATCCAGTCGTATGTACTCGTGTCTTTCCATTCCTCTAACCATATGATTCCATCTGTATCTCTATGTATGTCTCTCTCTTCTCTAAGTAATTCATTACACACATATATATAGGGTGGGGAACTAACCATTCACCACTTAACTCTACCAGAAATAGGTCACATGCTAATAACAACCACACGCATTTTTACAATTATAGCCATACATGCAAGCATGCTATCTATAGATTGTTGATAGTTAACTAAAGTGATAAATCTATTCTTAACTTATGCCCATGCGAGAGTGAGTTGACATGTCCTTCCAAAATCTCCACGAAGGGTGGCATGTAAATATCGGCATTGCTTTGTGTACTCCGCACGCCAATCTCTAAGAATAGACCTGATCTCCAAAATTGGCTAAGTCCTTGAGTGTCTTACTCTACACCTCCACGCGTGATGCCTTCCTATAACTTCACACTTTTGCTCATGTGCCATTCTTCCGTGTGGAATCTGAGTGCAAGTTCAACTAAGTGTTTTCTCTTATCAACACAATTTTCAATCATATACATGTGTATTTAACTACTTGATCATTCTTCTCTTTTGTAGTTCTTTCCTTATGGGAAGTGATAGTTATATCACATCACAACATCAAAAACACCAATCAAACCAACAACCGACATTGATAATAGACATATCACAACATCTACACATGCATTTTCACCTTAGGTTCACTTTCATCATCACCTTCTTTCAGTATTTTCCTCCTTAGCATCTATGCTTCACATTTTTTTCACTCCACACTTTTTCTTGTCCCTCGGCACACCTTCGTCATTAATATACATGGTTATCAGTTACACATCTATTATCTCCTTTATGTTATTGATCTTTCACTCAACAAAATAGAGTGGTGGACAATGTAGACACAAAATCATGCATTTTGTGTATCTATTTAGTCCTAATTACACATCAGTATTCTTATGATTCCTAAGTAAGAAAAATACTAATTCACCCATGTCTTTATCCACATTTATTTCCTTTTTTTTGCCACTTTTGGTCATGTACCCTTATTTTCTCAGTATTCCTTTCTATATGTTGGAATTTATAGTCCTGGACACTAGTACCCAACCAAGACACCAGCCCCAAGTGCCCACGTTCCCTCTAGGTGCCCCTGACCTCAGTATACTTTGTTCACAATTTTTGGGTGGTTTCTAGCCATTTGAGCATCTTATCTTTTTGGTACTCATCCTTTTCGGGGTTAATTATGAAATTCAAGCAAGGGTGTCATATAAATATAAAGTTATGTGATTATAATAAAGGACTGAGCACTAAGCATTAGCTATCACCACCTAAGGTTACATCCATCAAGAATATAAGAGCTCCATTGCATCCATCTAGCATCATCCAAGGGACACAAGGGTTGGTTATTCTACATACACTTCATAGGAGGGAATTCCATTATATTACATGCACGCATCTCTTACATTTCTTTACATCTATCTACTTTACTCACTATCAAGTGTGACACACACAAGAGCCACCTAGGGCACGATTCCATGCACGCACACACACACACATAACTACATTGGGTCTGATATGTAGTGTAGTTATCATTCGTAAGTTCATGATTGTGGAAAATAAGGAAATTCTGACCCCTCATTCTACATCTTTATTTTTTAGGATTTGATGTCTCTTTGAGGTTTTTTGTGGGTCATTACTTGGTTCCAGGTTTCCAATGACTTTGGCAATCATTGTGTGACCTCATACCAACTCAAAGAGAGCAAAAATAAATATCTCAAGACCACTCATAGGAGGTTTTTCTAAGCACTTCCGTAGACATAGGCACCTAGAAACAAGTCTAGGGTGCCTGGAGATGCCCCTATCCATCTTTGAGTGCCCTAGTCTAGGTAGATTGTCAATTTGTACACTTTTCTAAGGCCCTATGTGATGATTTTTCTTCTCTATTCATCTGGTCAACACTTTCGCAAAATCCAAGAGTAATTTTGAAACAACTAAGTCATCTTACCTCTTCTTTGTAATTACGGTTTTCATATATTTTGGCTTAGTTTGCTTGGGATAATTTCTATACTTAATTATTTATTCATTTATTGCTGCAATAGCAATCATATTAGGCATATATTTCCATATTTATCTTAATCATTTTGGGTAACATTTTTACATGTCCAAAACACTTTTTATTTAGTCCTCATGTGCTAAAAGACCAAGAATCCTTGTGAAAGGTAAAGAAAAACAAGCTTGACCATTACAATTCATAGGTCTGTAGAGGTCAAAATGGAATTTTTTTCATTAGGTTTAGGTGTGTAGGGAGAATAAGATTATTCTACAGTTTCTCATAAGTATTTAAAGATTTTTTTCAACTGTTGTAAGGTATGTACTTTCTCTTACACCTAAATGTAATGATTGCAAAAATGGAAGTTTTTTTGATGTCATTGCAAGCCACTTGTACGAGTCGAAGAACGAAGTAGGTGAAGAGTTCATGTTTATTTGAAGGGGGAGAGTTTTATTTCAATGTGTTTCTTGTAATGTTTCTCTTGTAAATATAAACATATAATTGTGCATGATGGGGTGTTGATGAAGACAGATCTAATGAAGTATGAAGGTTAGTGCAAATAGGTGAAGGAAGATGCATAAAGAGTTTCTATGAGATTGTATGAGTTGATTTATTGATCACAAATATGTTGATTAAGCAACTAGACCACCTGAATGTGATCAATTTTTCTGTAAAGACTAAGTAGATGCTTAGAAAACTTGGGAGTAGGTGCTTCCATGCAAGTTGTATCTTGTAAAAGCTGTCAAGTAGGTGTTTGATCTGATTTTTGAGTTGGTGCTTCAAATTGAGTGGGTTCTCAACAATTTGAAACCTTTGTAATCCTTCAATTGATAGTTTTTCCATTATTGTGTGTTAATTTCAATTGGATTTTCTCCCTTCGTTGGTTTCCCAAATTAAATTTTGACTTGAACCTATGTGTTCTCTTGTTGATTGTTTCTTATTGTTCTTATTGTTTCTTCATGAAAAAGTAAATCAATTGAAATATTCTCAAGAATTTTAAGAAGCACTGATTCACTCCTCCCCTCTCAGTGCTTGTTTTTTCAAACAGATGTTCCGTGAAGAGAAGCCCCATATAGAGAAGAGAAAAGGAAGAAGAGAATACTGAGAGGCCTAGATGATTAGTGGTGGGTCCAAACCTATTAATGTACAAGGAATAAAATGTGTATATAATAGAAGAGAGAGAAAGTAAAATTCTAGAGGGTACAAAAAAGGAAGGAGAGGTCACAGTAGAAAGGTGACAGAATGAGGAAAGGAAAGAAACTACAAAAGGATAAAGTGTGCAACAAAAAAACATGAAGATAAAAGGGGCGTGAAGGGAGAAGGTTGATGAAAGGAAGCGGAGATGAAAAAGGGGTAGAAGAAGTGTACAAAGAAAAGTAGCATAGAGAAGAGAAATCATGGCGAGAAGTTGATAGGAGAACAACACAGAGAAAGGATAAGACAAGGAGAGAAACACACATAAAATGATATAGCCCAAGAGTGAAGTTGGTAAAGAGGAATCAAATCCCAAAAGGATTTTGGTGGAGATGGACAGACCATGGTGACCATGGACTCACGTAAGAAATAATTTGAGGTGTGTGGAAACTTGTAAAGAAAAAGGCTCAAAAGTGAATCCTTAAGAGGATGAAGATGATTCAAGGCAATCAGGGACTACTTTTGAAGAAGGGTAATAACAAGAAGAGACTCATGAATGATCAAGTAGGGAGTTCCATTTTGAGGAAGAAGTTAGGTTATGGTGGGTAGAAGCTCAAAATTATATGTAATATATCACAAAAAATTCACATGAAGGTTACGAAGGACTAGAAGACATGTCGTAAGAAGCACTGATGCCAGGAACATGTTAAGAGGATAGAAGAACTGAAACTATTAGTCTCAAAATTTTAAGGGTAGTTCTACCACTCACTTAGTCTACTTGAGGTGGACTTAAAGTTTAAATTACATGTTTTTTATGCAAGATAATCCAAAGTTTAGTGCAATCAGTCATGATTTTGGCTAAGTATGGGTGCATGCAAGAAGGAAGGCACAAAAGAAATTAAGGGGAAGTGCATGGAAAAATGGATAGTTGGAAAAAGTGATAAAAGATGTCAGAATTTTTCTTACATGGATGCTACAAGGATGGATCCTCAGAAGAGCCAATGGCCAAATCAATGTGGAAAAAGTAGATGTGAGGTATATCAGAGCATTAAATGAGCTAAAATTCAAATTTGAATATGAGTAGAAGAATTTGGAAGCGTATATGAGTCATCCCTTTTAAGAAGTAATTTCAAACAAGGAAAGAAGCAGGAAAAGAGTAGGGAATGCAGCTATAAAAAGGAAACTAGTTCACCATTTTGGATATATCATGAGGGCACTAGAATAAAATGGCCTAGGAGCCAAAATCCAAGGTTTTCAAATGTTCTTGTAGGCACGTAAACTAGTCTTAGGTTAGGTCCTAGGGAACACCATAGAAGTTTGTAGAAGCTCAATATAACTGATTGTAAGCTCTATTATACAGAAACTCCATTGTAGATGTCTTAAAGGCCTTTAAAAATATATAAATGAACCTTTTATTTTCATTTCATTGTGTATACTCTAGAAAAAACACACTTATGGAGTATCTAGTTGAGTCTCGTGCCATCACTCAACATATTTTGTAATCCTACTTCTTAGCATATCCCAACACCTTTTTAACTAAAAACTTGGAAGCATATAACACAACAGGGTTAGGTATATCATCCAAAAATTATCCATAAAATGATGCATTGTTATTTGATTTCGTGACACTAATTATAATCTCAAATACATCATAATCCATAGAGGGAGATATGTTTCTACTAGAACTAGGCAATCATAAATATTAATTGATACAAGTTAAAAGATTAATCTATATTTTTCCATTAAAACCTTTGTGTTGGCATTATACTTCTTAAAGTTAAAATTATGGTTTTTCTACATGATGAGGAGGTATGGAAATTTACCAGCATTTTACGGGATGCGTGATGGTCAAATTATTTGAATTAATAACTTTTTTGGATCAGGATATCTTCCATTCATTACCAAAAGCATGAAAATAATTGACTTTATGAAAGCATTTATGCTTTCGATGGTTTTATAAATTTTCCCTAATCTCTTATATTGCTACAAAATGGAAATTTATTTATTTAAGGATTGTGTTGGGAACTTGGGTGGATGCTTATTCGAGGAATTGCATTGGAGAAACAATGAAAACACACATCTTATTGAAACTAGAAATTCAATGTTCAATGGGAAATGTTTTAAATAATAAATTGTTCAAGAAATTTTCCATCTTCCGAGAAGGAACCACATTTAACATTTAGTTAAACACTTTTTTGGCATACAAATTCTTGAGAATTTCAGTTCCAGCTAAAAACATGAGTTACTTAACTTTTAATGTACTACAATGCATCTGATAATAAATTTAGTGAGACACTATAAGTGTATAATTCCATCTCTGTAATATTTGAAATCAAATTGCATTCATTTATGCAGTTGTAAGAAAAATAATTGTATCTTTTGATTTGCAAGCATGATTACTTTACTTGGTATTGAGAATCTATCTCTCTATCAAAACAATACAAGTATACTAAGTTCATGTCCATGTTTGGCTTCGCAATACCTTTAAATAGACAAAAACCCAAATGATCTTTAAACATAAATCTTACGTGATACCAAATTTTTCACCCAAATCTCTGAATTGTTTTGCATTTCACCATTTAAATTTTTCATAGTGATAGAAAATGAAGAGTACATATATGAGATGAAAATATGAAAGAAAAAAATAGTTTCTTATAACACTTGAAGATAGGAAGAGAAGTACACTAACCTTCATCACCACAATAATCACATTTGAATACCCTTGAAGTACACTTCCCCCATATAAGTTCCCTTATAATTCTTTCACTAAACTTGTCCCCCAAAAATTATTTCACAACTCCTTGACTATTTTTCACACCCCAAATGTGTGATTATTTGATTTCTCCAAAAAAAATCGTCCCCCTTCTAATAAGCTTTAAAATATTTCTTGGAATTCTCAAAGATCAGGGCGTAATTGTGTTTATAATTAGCTTAGATATCTTTTAGATATATGTATTTGAGATATATATGCTAGTTATTTATTAAATTAGTTCATGTGAATATTTTTTGTTATTTTTAATGTTTTTTAATGAACTAAACATATTTAAAATTTTAATTATAAATATAAAAGTATATTAAATAGTCTTAATATCTTAGCAGAAATTATATATAAGTAAAAAAAAACCTAAATATTTTACCTTGAAATACATATAAAATATGTAAGCTTAGATTCAAAAACTAACCTGAATTGATGCATCTATAATTTACCCCCATAAAATACATTTAAAAATATCTTAACATAAATTCTATAAATATAATAAATTATTTACCCTACAAATATAAAATATCTTACCATAGATACTATTTTAATTATAAATATAAAAAATTTACCTACCCCCATACATGTATAATATCTTACCATAACTTCTATATAAGTAAAAACTAACTTAAATATTTTACCGGCATTATAAAATTATACATGTTATTTTAACCATTAAATACATTGGTTGGCAAATAATTTTTTTTTTCTCAATCAACACACGTCATTGTACTCCTTGTCTGCCACTATAGGAACACCTCTCAGTGTAATAATTATCATATGCCAAAAATCAAAGATGACTCCCATCCGAGTTTCTAAGCTAAAAAATGTATTTGGCCTCAAAGACAAAAACAACAAAGAAACCACAACCATGACGGTTAAAAAAAGGAATCAAATCAGTGCTTCTATTTTGTTTTTCATCATACCTTTTATATGGGTAAGTGCATGGAAATGGGGGACCAAAAGGGGGTCAAAATTGACCATTTTTTTCCTAACATCAGAAAAATCTGAACTCCACTAATAATTTGGTATGCATATGCTAAAAATTTGACAATCTGATAGGATTAAGAATCGTAGTGCTCATAATCTATTTTCTAAGCTACTAATATTTTTTTGAAAATGGTGGAGATTAAGAAGGTCAAATGTGGTGTGCACACAAAGTGTTCATATTTTTGTGTCAAAAAGATAACACAGTGTTGTGTGATAACACAGTTTTGTGTGTGTACACCCCTCCCCCCCATTTTTTGAGTTCCATAAACTATTTTAAAAATCCCTTCAGTAGAAAGTTATCTAAGACCATGTATTTTACAAATACCACTAAATTTTCATATTTTTATATGAATATATAATTTTTTACTAATTTTGAAAGTGAACACATCCCAAAAATGAAATATTTGTGTGTATACCCCCATAATTTTGAGAAAAATAGTTGATTTTTTTTTTAGTTTAACATATGTAAAATGGAGTTTAGATCAAAATGTTTTAATTTGGATGAAAAAAATCATAAATTATGTATAAAAAGCATAGATATGTTTTTTCAAGAAAATAAGGCACTAGTAAAATAAATTAAGGATGAGAGTCTTAAACTAATCATATTTTAGAAACAATTATATTGTCACAAACATAAAATAGAGCTTGATGTCGTAGTCTTCTTTTTTTGGAATAATGTTTTATAATCCATGAGAAATTGGGGTGTACACTTGAAATTGTTATGCGTTTTTGTAAAATTCAGATTTTTTCATGGATTACACAATCCAAACCTTAGGTTAAGATATCCTAGGAAAATCCAAGCTTATGGGTTAGTAATTTAAAATACATAAAAGCTATACCTCGCTCGCGTTCCTCTTAGCAATGTTGTATATGTGCCTTTAGAAGCTATATGTTTATAAAAATAATGTTTTAAGTATAAGTTTATCATTTATTAATCTTTATACTTTTTATAAGTTTATTATAAATATTAATAAATCATAAACTTATACTTTAAATTTATTTTAGGAAATATAATAAATTAGGATCACTATGCACCTTATGGAACTAGTCTCACAACTCCATAAGTCATGGTTTAGAAGATAGTTTTTCATATTCTAATATGGTCAGTACATAGATATTTATCATGATTTTAGCATTCAGCCTAAATCTTTTAGGTTTTAAAATCTACAATAGATATCTATTTTGGGAAATAATATAGTCCTTGTTTAGGTTTTGTGGCCTTCTTGATTGGTTATTGACATTTATACAAGTTTTGGATGTGTCAAAACTATATTTTATAAACCTCACAACTCCCAAATGTAGCAACATTTTCCCGAGTATATGGACTCGTGAAATTCCTTATAACAAAAAAAATCAAAACACATATAAGTTTTTATCAATTTATAAATCCTTAACAACATCTAAAAATACTACTCCCACTATTGGAACTGTTACAAAACTCACCTAGAATTGTGAAGCTATTATACTTGTGTTTCTGTAGGACCCTTGACAAGTTTCACTTGTTCAGCAAAACTCAACTTATCTTTCTACTTTTTACCACTCTATCCCCTCAAATGATGGACTTGAATCACTTTATGTTTTCTTAGTTACTATATATTTCTGCATTGGAAGTGAGTGTGTGGTTTCTCTTCATGACTCTTTATCATGCTCCTCTTACATGTTTTATCAAGAAATCTTGTCTAGAGTTGTAATTAGCCCTAGATGAAGTAAACAATCACATCATAAAGTTCCAATTAGTTTCACATGGCTAAATTTAATCAATATTTCTTCTCTTAGTGAACCTTTAGTAGAGAGGAATTGTTATCATGAAAAATTTCTAGCATAAAAAATTGAAACTTTTGATCATGAAAACTAAGCCCATAATTGAAGATTTTATTTCCTAGTCACTGTGCATCCTTCCTATGGCCAACCTACCCTCAGTTCTACCCTCACCCTGGCTCAAAGGAAATTTATAAAAAAAAAATTAAGTGTGCATTAGTGTGTAGGGAACAGTGTCTAATGTGATCGACGAACTCATCGAGATTCTATGAAAGACAACTTCCTCCAGAGGCCTAAATAGGTTATTTTTTTCCATTTTACAACTGGTAAACACCCTTTGAAAACCTTAGGGAAAATATAATAATTTAATATGTTCGAGGCAATTTAGGAAAATAATGTGAAGAAAAATTGATTTAGGAACAATTTGAACAAAATTAGGTCATCTGGGTGCAAGGAATGAAAGCTCTAATGTTGAAAGTTGACTTCTCTAAAATATTCTAGGAGTTAAGAGACAAAAAATAATACAAAAATATATTTGAATATTTTCCACAGTAGAAACATTATATTTTTTCCAAGGCTCAAATATTTCCTGAGGCAATTCAGAACACATTAGCTACTCCTCTAGGTTCAAGATGAAGGATGCCCTAAATTTGACGCAATAGGTCCATGTTGATGCGTAATTACAATACCCCCGAATGGTTTGGTTTGAGACAATTTATGGTATGGGGCATTCAGCATGATTACATAACATGGAGTTGTCGTGAAGTGTGGGACCTTGTGAATCCGAAAACTCTCCAAAGAAGGTCGGTTCATGCTCCTAACCTACCTGCCACTAACTACTCCTAATGCAAGAAAAATATTGACTAACCGTAACCTAATGCTTCCAAGGGGAAAGGGAAATAAGCATTACATGAAATAAACCTACACTAGGAGTGGTGATACATCAAGAAAGGATTGCTAATCACTCTTCCCAACCTTGCAAAATGGAGAAAGTGTGAATCCTAAGGAGGTTGAAAAAATGCAACACAAAACCAAGTTCCAATAATGTATTAAGGGAAGTTTGGACAACTACAACACAAACCTGAAATATAAACAATATTCATTCCTAATAAACACAAAACACCCATATCCTGTAAAAAATATGAACTATGCATAGAACACCCTGTTGCAATGAGAGGTAAGAGAGACACAAAAATCATGCAAAGGTTAAAGCCACTAACACAAAACATAATTTTTATTTCTCATGAAGTATACACAGTAAATTGCATATGGGAGAAATGCATGAAGTCCTTACAGTATTTGGAGGAAGGCTTACATCCCCAAGAAGAAATGGGGTGCATGGGAGAAGAAAGATGATCAACAACCTTTGAACATGCAAACCCCTTATATTTTATAGAGGAATAAAATGAGGAGAGTGAGAGAGAGAAGAAATTCAAAAATGCACTCCAATCTCCTACAAAATTCATCATTGTCCTTGTGGGAGTGATGGGAAAGTCTGTAAATCCCATAGTCCATTGTACCTTGCTTGTTGGGGAAGAAAGGAAGCACATACCACATCATTTTGGGTAGGTGAGAAATTTTGAAACATCCCTCTAAAATGGTGAACTGTATTTCCTCATTTTGAAATAGTTAGTCTCACTAAAAATAAGAAAACCAGTCACAGTTGTGTAGAGGACACTGAGAGATTTCCAAAAAGTTGGATTTTGTGTAAATTCGAGCTTCCATTCAAACGTTATGGCCATCTGAAGATGAGGGTGCCATACTATAATAAATGGAAGGGGTTGGATCTATTATTTGGACTCTAAAATTGCATCACACCCTTCGAAATCTAAAATTTTAGAATTTTTGGATTCAGAACTTTAGGTATTTTTATTTTAGAGCTAAGGTTACTATTCATCGCTCAAGTAGGCTTGAGAGTTCTGAAATGCTAAAGTTCGAAATTTAAAATTCGGAGTTCAGACTCTTAAACCATGTCGCGTGACACTATTAATCGCTCGAGGAAAATTTCTAAAATTCTAAAACTATGAAGTCTGAAATTCAAACTTTGGGTTTCAGACCTTTTCCTTTTCGGGGATTCAGGTTTTGGGATTTCGAGGTTTCAAGACTTCGAGTTTCGGGGTTTTGAGGTTTTAGGTTTTCAATTTTCAAGGTTTTGGGGTTTTGGGACTTCAGGGTTTCGGGTTTCAGGACTTGGTTTGGGGTTTGATTATTTTCTTGACACATAAAACCTCTAAAATCCTGAAAGCCCGAAGTCTGAATTTCAGACTTCGGGTTTCATACTTTTTCCTTTTCGCATGGCACTGTTCACCATGAGCTCTCAAGACTTCGAAACTCTAAAATTGACCTTCCTTTTATCCATTAACCTCTGAATTTCAGAGCTTTGTGCTCCATGTCTCCAGGTTTCACCATTTTTTGATTGGGCCTAACTCCGAACACCCCCACCTTCGAAGTCCAAATTTTGGACTTCAGAGCTTCTTCATTTCTCAAAATCCTCTGCAATGTACTCGGCCCTCTTCAACCTGTTTGGCCAATCACGAAGTGTGAGCTCCCATGGATGAACAGATCCCTCATTTTACACTTGAGCCTAATTTTTCCAATTTTTACTGAGGGGAAAAATCAGATAACAATCCCTTCTCATTCAATAAGGATAGGTTGGAGTCTCTCATAGAGATCAGAAGTTTAATCTCCAATATCATAAAGGATTTTCAAGATTGGTTTAACTAATGTAAGACAATCGGCATTGTTCTTGAAACCTAGATCAATGCTTTGAGTTTCCTAAGCATTCTTGTTATCTGATTTTGTCTCTTCAGGAGAAATTGGATAACACAAGACCTCACAGAGGAGAAAATGGAAAGGATCAAAAATTTGAAGACATTGAGAGCGAACATTGGTATAGCTTCGAGGGCTCGGATCAGTGGGGATAATGACATGAAATGATCATCGAGGGTTCGGAGTTAAGGCAATATGCTCTGAGCTAAAGGCATGAGGATTGGGTAGTGTACAAGGTGACCATGGAGGGAGCGCTTTGTGAAAAGGGAAGTAACCAATTAGGGCCATGTCGAGCCAAGAAGGAAAAAACACAAAGGGTGGGCTCAAGCGAGGAGAGGAAGAGAAAGTAATCAGAAGACAAAGGCCCGAAAGTCTAAAATTTAAAAATTGGGGATTTAAGTATTTGCAGTTCTCACCGTGAAAAACAAAAAAAAATGAGCCAAAAGCCCGAAACCCTGAAATTTTAAAGTTCGAAAGGGATTGAGGGTTTTTGGAGTCAACTCTACTTTCAAGGTCAACTCTAAGTTTGGAGGTCAATGGCACAGGAACTTCGGGGACTCATCAGAAGGAAGTCTGAAAAAAGAGAGGAAAAAAAGTATGAAACCGAAGTCCAAATTGGACTTTCAAGCTTTCAGGATTTCCAATAGATGCGACAAATTGGATGGAATGAAAAAACCAAACTCTGAAACCCTGAAACTGAAATCCCGAAACATTGAAACAACGCCTGAAAAACACAAAGGTCTGAAAACTAAAAATCCCAAATTTAGACTTCGGGGGTTTTGAAATTTTGGAACATTGAAGCACTAGGCACACAAAATCACAACTGATGTCCGGAAACCCAAAAAGTATGAATTGCAAACTTCAGGTTTCAGCATTTTGGAGTTTCGTGCGCTCAGAAGTGAACCGGTCGAATAGAATGAACTTTGAAGTGGAAATGTGTGAGCTTAAATCTCAAAAGTCACGAATGTTGGATTTTGGTGGGTGTGAGCAGGTTCGGAGTCCGAATAAGAAAAATCAACCACATCAATTAAGAATGTGAAACATAAAGAATCCTACTAAATAATTGCTATGCTTAAATAGCAAGAAAGAATCCTTTTATTCCATTACAAGGTGGTTTGGAATTAAGAATATTTTAATTATATGAATCACATTATCACAAGAACTAAGGAAAAAAATGAGAGATGTGAAAATTCAAAACTACAATAGTAATAGTAACTAGCAATTGCATGTGTACTGTAACGACCCAAAAAAAACACACACACGAACAACACAGTAAAAGACAGGATATATTTTTTTTTTGACTTGCTTGACACATAACATGACGCAACATGTCGTCACAAAGGATACAACTAACTCTAGTGAACCACTTGTTACGGGGATGACCACAAGGTCAGCACGGAAACGTTCACACCCAAAAGGATAATACACTTTTCTTTTCTTTTAGACATGACAACATAGAAGTCCAACCACAGAACACTCTAACAGTTAGGGCCATCCACAATGAGATATTCTTGAGGGTTATTTATTTTAAAAATACATCTTGCAATTCTTAGCTTACGTTTTCAAGGAGGCTCAAGATATGATTCATACAATTCATCTTACCAAGCTAAGTTTATTCTTTTGACACTGAGTAATCATCCTTAAATCTTCTCTATTATGACATTTATTTGCTTAATTCGTTTATTTAGAGAAAGGGGGAATTTAATTCCACAAGGCCATCTATTAACACTTACGCTACTAGAACTTGTTCATGCCCATATGACAACATGGGTTTGCGTTCAACAAACTTAAGAGAAGAAAGACAAGGCACCTTGGAAAAAGGTTAGAGGGAGAAGGTTGAGTTGAAATCATCTTCAAGACCTCATTAACTATTACCAAGATATAATTGAAACTTGAAAACTTAACCAGAATTATTAAAGATTTTACTTAGGGTTTACTAAATGAGTGTTATAAAAATAAAAAAATTTACCATCCAATGGCTAAGAGATAGATTGCATGGTTTCTAAATTGTTTTCTCCTGCTTATTAAATCTTATTATCTTCCAGAACTAACCATAGATTTCCCTTAAGTTCGTTTAAGAATTTCACCATGAAAGGGATAGTGTTCATTAGTGTAGCTAGGGATATCAGGTTATATAATGTTACTTAACAAAGGATAGTTTCATCTTTGATCACTTATGGAATTACATGCTCTCAAGTTGGTCACCTCTACACTAATTTATTTGCAATATAAATTTTAGTTTAACTTCTATAAGTATTAAACAACCCATTTTATTTTACTTATAACACACTATTACTAAGTCTTAGAAAGATTTAACTCAACATTTAATCGTAGGGATAAAGTTTAACAATATTCATTTACGAAAACGAAAAAAGGTTACATCAACTCTTAGAATACCAATAATCCATTAAGGTCACTCAACAAGCGGTAATCCAACTTTCTTATTATTTTCCAAGATAGACAGACAATTCAAGGTTCCAAAGTTAAGACGACATAATCCACGATACAATAAACTAAGACATTGATCCTCTTCTAAATTTTCCACTAGATGTTATCAATAGTTGAACAATATAAAAAGGATTCATGCAAAAGAACTTCTCAACTGAGGTTGATGTAAAAATCTACAAGTCTATCCCTCATCTACTCGCAAAATCCATCTGCAACAAATTTTTCCACAAGAGTCAGTTCGCGAGAACTGAGCAAGATAAGGCTACACAAAACCACCATAACTATTATCTAACAATACCACAAAAAGGAAGCATTTTATTACAAGAATTGGGTCAAACCTCTAAACACTATCAACACATCAAGTTATAATAAAGTCTCTATCATGCCAATCAAAGAAGGAGAAGACCTTGTACTTCATTTACGAGTAAAAGCAACGAAAGTAACAATCGTATGAGAATGGCCCTTGGCCCTATAAGGAGAAAATAAACAATCTAGCAAAAAACAAAATTCCCATCAAGTAAGTAATTAAACAATAATTACAAGATTGAGATTTGATATATATACCAACCATCTATAAATTTATCAAAGGTACCAAACGCATAGGCTAAAATACTATATTTCTATAAGAACAAGAGTTGATCGGCCCAAGAAAGGGGAACCACGGGTTTCAAAAATTAACACAAAAAGCCATGTATAATTGAGTTTCAAACCGGAAATCAAATAGAGTATACACACAACATAAGTTTCGAAGCGAAGGCAAAGTATACTAGTTTTGACCATTAACTACAAAGATTTTCCAATCATCCAAGAAGGGTCAAAGTCTTACAGGCTAGTAGCAAACACGCGAGAGAAGAAGGGAGTTCCGTCAAACAAGAGTATACAATAATGTCATCAACAAATTTTATAACACTAAAGATTTGCAAACCTCCACAACAATTCTAATGTTTGGTTAATTTAAACTAAATTACCTATTTCCCAAAACAACAATATTTTAAGGCAAACCTTGGTAACACAGTCAACCGTCACACATAGATACAAACATAATTTCTAAGTGACATTATCAAAACAAAACCTTCCGCTATGAATCCATAAGACTATCAAATGAAAGATGAGTTTTTCCCGAAGATTAATCACATTTAAGGAAATTTCCATCACAAAATATTAAGGTAATTACGTGCATAAAAACCGACCAATATTAATTAATAGCGTTAACATTACAAAGGAGAAATAATGCAAGTTAGGAAAAATAGAAGAGCGCCATCAACAACAATTCTGAGAGGGGGATTAGACCAAAACTATTCTAGTGTCAACGAGGTACTGGATTCGCACAATGAAACCTCGAGCTTAGTTGATCCGAAAAGCTAGTTATGGTTCAAGTTGATAGGGATGGTCAAGGTACTTCTTGAGGATGGCCTTAAAAGCCTAGAAACAAGATGAAAGATAATATAAGAGTCTAAACACGCGAGACGGAAAACACATTGCACACAAACCTTTTCATTCTACAAGTTTTAATACCAAAACTCTAAGCTGGCTAGCCCAAGCATTGATCACACTAATCCTACAACCTTCCTTTCTCGATGCCAAAAGGTTATCAAAGGGACTTGCGAAGGAGCTAACAAAAAACGTCAAAAGACAAACTTAGGTGCTAGGGAGGGGCTTCATAGTTATCGTAAACTTACTTCCATGATATCGAAAATACTAGTTTGATCAACATAATAACTTGCAACTCAATCGCAGAGAAGAATAAATACATAAACAAACAGACGAAGGTCTATCACTCGAGCAAGAGAAACATAACACCTAGAGGAGAGGGCACACGCATCCTTTCGACCAACATACTGACAACGATAAAAGCTAAAACAAGAAGAAACAAGCAGAAAGGGGAAATCTCCCATCATGACATCCAACTGACAAATCAATGCAAGGAAAAAGTGGTTCGATTTCGCAATAATTTTAAATAAAATAACAGTAGAAAAGTGTAGAAATATCTTTCCTTTTTCTCCAGATTCAGAAGGTTTCATGGACACTGCCCGGACCAGCAACAACAACCCAAGCCTAATCCATTTTCTTCAAGCTCGTTGGGCGCCCAAACATCGAACATCTTCACGCTGGCACAGGTAGGAGTTCACGGCCAGGGTGGGTGGTCTAAAATACTTGCCATCGCATCCTCCCAAACCGATCCAAAAAGGAAGAGGGTTAGCCCAGGAACAAAACTGAGCAGAGGAATACCATTTTTGGCCCGTTGAACTTGATCATTCGTCATTCATCCAAATATCCTGCTACCTTCATCTCCCATATGCATCTGATTGCTTCAACCTTTGGACCTCCTAACCTTAGTGCTCTGTATTAGGAGCAGACCCATAGTCTGAGACAAAGCAAAATAATATGCTTTAAAACCCAAAAAAAAAATCTCTTGGTACAGACTCCAATCCAACTAAACCAGTTTCCTTTTTAAGCATCCTCAATATAAGGTTCACCAGTCACTAGATTTTCTTCCTAATGCAGATGTTTGCGAGTATCCCTGTCTAAAGTGCTCTGCGAGCTTTAGTCACCACATTCAAGAGGCGACTAGCTGTCAGCTACCCAACCCTAATTTGAAGCTCGGACACAAGACATAATGTTTGACCTCCACTCCTGGCCCTGAAAGGTATCTACCGTATGATATATAAACCTTTCCTTCATCAGATTTGAGGACAACATCCAACTCTCAGGAATGTAAACATTTCAGCAATGTTTCACCTCTGTTGGGTATTGAAGCTAAACATCGTCAACAAAGCCAAAAAGGGTTACACAAAATGAAACCAGAGCCAAATTCGAGCCGACACCATCAGATGGGTTTGAGCAAGCAAAGCAATTTGTGCTTCATGAATATTCTGATATGAAACAGATCCACGCCTATGAGATTCTCTTCCATGAGTTACATCGTAAAACAAGTAAGGTCTCAATAGAGAATCTTTGCAATAAACTTCATCAGGTCTCCTGGTAACACTCTCACTGTCACATAGTCGATTTTGATAAAAATATCTTGAAGGAGAATCCCGAATTTGAGGATGCATTCTATACTGAACAGATAACAACATAGTTGGACAACCTGCTTGCTGGAAGCGCTCAAAAAGGCTTCTGCCATACTGCAACATGCCTGCCGCCTGGCTAATCACTGTTGCAGGCTGTTGCTAGTGGATTCCTTTTTTTTTACCAGAACACACCTCTAAGCAGCACCCAAAGAAAGTGGAGGTAACACACCTACCTCACTAGCTTGAAGCTTCATCAAAAAAATAAACCCACGCGGCCAAACAGGGAGGAATGGTATTGCGTTGAAGATGCAGGAGAGGAAGTTTTCAGCTAGAAAAAAATGCCACTGGCAGGAAGGATTTAAATGGCCTCTCAAGAACCACGCAACCCAAGGAAGAAGGTGCCTCTCAACCACTCCACACGCAGTCCATCCAAAAGGAAAAGTCTCCATGCTGGTCAGAGAAGGATAGAGTAAAGGCAATCAGAACAAGAAACCAAGAAGATTTGCAAATCCAGAAATAATAAATGAAGGAGGAAGTGCGGCCACCAGCAAGAAAGAGTTGAACACGCCAAGAAGGATGGGGGTTTTTTAATGCAATGGCAAGTGGCTATTAAAGCCACCCACCTCCAGCCAACCAAGGAAACAAAGTCAAAATACATTAACATTCCAATTTAAATTATGTTTCCAGTCGGATCTGTGACCCTTTTTAAAATATCCTTTTAACATTGAAGTCGCTATTTTCCAAAACATAGCTTCATGTCAAATCTCACAATGATCTTGACTCCATGGGTCTTGATTAATATAATGCCTAGGTTGTGGTTTATGTCAAAGTCGAGGTCTAGGTTATACTGATTTAGAAACGTCAAGTCTTACCTTAGGAAAAATTGAAGTCCTTAGATATAGTTAACATGATATCAACAAGATACCAAAAGATATGATAGCATATCATAACTGCAACAACTTTATTGAAATCACGAAGACAGAATAAAGACTTGAAACCAAGCCACTATGTCAAAGATCAAATGAACTCAAGGTAAGATTGTCAAACCAATAAATGTCAACTAAGGTCACAAGGCAATAACGAAATTGAATACGGCAATGGCGTATTGATGTGATATCCTTCTTTAAATAGGTTAACGCACAGGACATTACACAGTCCACACACAAAGGTGTCATTAACGACTTGAGAATGCAAGAAGGAGAGGGAAGGTTCTAAAACATCACTGAGACAAGATCTAAGACAACAGAAATTCACACAGCCATTCGACACTCAACAAAAAGGGGTCATTGCGACAAGAACTAGGGTACACGCCGAACGGGGCATTACATAAAATTTCATAATTGAAGAGTTTTAGATTTATTCCTTATTGTGGGTGCCCAATCATGAACTGCTAACACAACACCCTATCAGGTTCAGACAAGGACATTATAGATTCACAAGCACCCAAGTATATACTTCGTGATTGTATTACATTACAAAAGGTTACTCAAATACGGAACGGAATAGGCACAATCCTCATAACATAGTACTCGACACACATCAATGAATGACATACCAAATAATCAAACAAAAGAGTACTACAATCCACCATACATTTCCTCAATTTGCATTGATGAAAAAAATTCACATAACACCAAACAAATGCTACAGGTACATAGTGTTCACAAGGGAATCAATGACATAACCACAACATCAAAACACATATCCATCTGACATGAGCAACACATACATCAAAATACCACTACCAAAACATCACAATAACTCAACATATATCCCGAAACATCAACCATACACACAAATATCATATGCCTCCCTCAAACTCTTATGCCTCCCTCAAGTCTCTTATTCCTTCCTCAAACTCTTATGCCTCCCTCAAGTCTCTTATGCCTCAAGTCTCTTATGCCTCCCTCAAACTCTTATGCCTCCCTCAAGTCTCTTATTCCTCCCTCAAACTCTTATGCCTCCCTCAAGGAGACCGGTTGACCCTATGGCCAAAGACACATAGAGTTCGAACACTCCTAACCCAAGTAACATAATAACACGTGGTTCAAAAACCTGCTAGTTATCTATAACTCCTTGGGGCGTACCCCACACAACATAGCGGGTCAATAGGTCCAACCATTCCATGGTGCATCCCATGACCCTATTTCACACATCATGACAATAGAACCAGCACAACAATCCAATCTAAGTGCCAAGTGGCAAAGTACAAGCCTTGGGCAAGGCGGTAAAAATTCCAATTTTAAAAGAAGACCCAAAATCAAGCAAAATAAATGGCCAAATAGCCATAGTTAGTATCAAAATCCACATGTTAGTTCCATAAACCAAGGAAATGCCCAAAATTGTAAATCAGGGCAATCAAGAAAAGTTGCTGGTCCTTACAAAATAAAGTAAAAAGCTCAATTTACGAATAAAATCAACTCAAATAAAATAAAAGCTTCAATTTACGATAAAAGCAACTTAAAAAGTCCCATTTACGATAACTGTGTGGCCTTATCTGCCACCAAAAGGTACTCAACGAGTTGTCTGGCACTCGGAACATCGAGCCTCAGCTCTAAATATATATATCAATCCCACCACCCTTCGACCAGGCTAACATAGTCATAGATACCTAGGTTGCATACTACAACCACTAGTGAGAGAGGTGAAAGAGTCACATGTAATCTACTAAACCGAGTTTTGACTCGAGTTATTGACCCATGGTACACCATTCCTCACTCTCAACATACACTTCTACCGATCTCCCTCAGGGTCAGTTAGTGTAAGGCTCACAACATAACATGTAACTACATCACTAACACCATGGTGGTACACACATAGCTACCATAACGTCTCACGTATGGTAGGTATATGGGGTAGATCACAATTATACATTCACAGGGCACAATACATCACTTTACCACATTCTGCACCCAAGGTGCAATCACAATACGATAGGGTTCATACACTCACAGTATGACCCAAAATCACAACATGAAGCATTACATATTACACAACTCATATATACGATGAACATAGTACATCACAACATAACATACATTGCAACATAACAAGGTGGTACACACGTTTCTTCAGAAAATGTTAGAAACATCATGATACAACTCGTTTCTTTAAACATCAACTAGTCATACAACACATTGATACACCCACATATCACAATATGCCACAATGCTCCAACACTACGTCATCCACATTATAATTCTTTTCACACGCCACAAACAGTAATTCACACGTGAACTCTTCATAGAATCCAAAAGAAGGAGAGAGAATACTCTCATCCCCAACACATCAACATGATGACAAATACGCACTGAGTGACATACACATCACGTGCGTTCACAATATCACAATTACGACAATAATCACATCACGCTTAAAACACATTACTCTTCCAATATAAAATCATCATCAATGCAAAATCATCATCATCATCAGTATCATCATGTAACACCACCACCACCATGTAACATCATCATATAACACCATCCGGCCCATAGGTTCGAGAGCATGAACATACGCTCTGATACCAAATGTAACACACCAAAAATACCAACACAAGGACAACACAGTGAAATACAGGATAACTTTTTTTTACTTGCTTGACTCAACACGACACAACATGTCGTCACAAGGTTACAACCAACACTAGGAACCACTTATTATGGGGGAGACCACAAGGTCAGCACGAAACGTTCACACCTATCAAGGACAATGTACTCTTCTTTTGACAAGATAACATGGAAGTCCAAACCACATGACCCACTCACAGTTACGGCATCCCATGAGGAATTTCTTGTTAAATTTCTTGTTTACTTAAAGTGTCTCTTATTCTTAACTTACGTTCTTATAAAATTTCATGTAATGATTCAACACACAATTCTTTTCACAAGGGAGAACTTCTTTCTTTTCACGGTTGACTAAATAGCTTAAGGCCAAGCTTTCTAAACTGGGATCATCAAATTGGATGTCCAAAAATGGCTTATTCATTTGATTTTAGAACATTTTCCATTTCTTACAAGGTTAATTAATCTTATTCAAGCCACTAACAACAATTTCCACACCTCTGTTGCACAGGTGAAGGCATAAGTTCCGATGAGTGAAAAGTACCGCTTAGGGTTCATAACAATAGCCTTCTTGTTTAAGGATTAAATTTGACCTTGTTTAGGAAATATCACCATGGATTAAGGCATGGGTTAATAGAATAGGACAACAGAATTTAGCTTCAGGGTCCCATTGTTTACTATCAATCTTTCATTGAGGTTAAGAGTTTATCGTGAATGGTTAAATGTTCTATCTAGACTTTACTTAATTAGGTTTGGCATAGAGAACATTTCAAACGATAAAGAGAAATTTAAGGTTTTATTAATCACTTTCACTCCTACTTATTAAACCCTATCATTTTCTATAATCTAACCATTGATTTCACCATGAGATCATTTAAGGTTTCACCAAAAAGGACAATGTTTATTAGCTTGGCTCGAATAAAAAATAAATAAATAAATAACTTATCATATTTGGTTACAAAAGATAGATTCCTCTTGATTGTTCCAGGTCTCAAAGGTTTCAAGTGGATCACATCTACAATATATATTCATATATATAAATTTTTTTGTTTAACTTTATCAGATTATCCAGCTCACTTTATAGTGCTTACAAACTCGTTGCTACGAAGCCTTAGGAGAATTTACAACTCAACATTTTAACTCAAGAGCAAAGTTTAACAGAACTCGTTTGTGGAAACAAAACAAGGTTATATCAATTCATTCTAACATGGTGCACAAATCAAAGGGACATACCAACTCTATCGAACCAAGACTAGGGAGAAAGAGAGTAAATAACATCGACATGCCCCGCTACTATTCTAAGGATTAAAATTCACTAGAATATCCCATAACCAAGCCGTAGCAAAATTTCATCTTTCACATGATAACCAAACAAGCCAAAGTTTCAACAGTTACAACAACAATACTCTACAATACATTTACTAAGCACTGACCCTTCTTCTAAAATGTCCAAAGGCCCTTTCTAAATTTTATAACATAGTACACATTCGTACAAAGGAACATCATAACCAAGATTGATGCAATAATCTACAATTCTTTCCATCATCTAACCACGTAAGCCATCTGCAACAAATTTTCTACAAGAGTCAGTTCACGAGAACTGAGCAAGATAAGCTACACAAAACCACCATAACTATTATCTAACAATATCACAAAAGGAAAAACTTTATTACAAGAATTGGTTCAAACCTCTAAACACTACTAACACATCAAGTGATATTAAATTCTTCATCATGCCAATCAAGAAGGGGAGACCTTGTACTTCAGTTAGGAGCAAAACAACGAAAGTAATAATCGTATGAGAATGGCCCTTGGCCCTATAAGGAGATATAAACAATCTAGCAAAGAACAAAATTCCCATCAAGTAAGTAAATAACAATGATTACAAGATTGAGATTTGATATAAATAGACCAACCATCTAGAATTTTATCAAAGGTACCAACGCATAGGCTAAAATAATACATTTCTAAAAGAACAAAAGTTGATCGGCCCAAGAAAGGGGAAACACGGGTCTCAAAATTTAACACAATAAGTCATGTACAAATGAGTTTCAAACCGGAAATCAAATAGAGTTTACACACAATATAAGTTTCGAAGCGAAGGCATAGTATACTAGTTTTTGACCATTAACTACAAATAGATTTACCAATCATCCAGGAAGGGTCAAAGTCTTACAGGCGAGTAGCAAGCATGCGAGAGAAGAAGGGGGTTCCGTCACACAAGGGTATACAATAATGTCATCCACAAATTTTATAACACTAAGGATTTGCAAACCTCCACTACAATACTAATGTTTGGTTAATTTTAAAAAATTACCCATATCCCAAAACAACCAAATTTTACGGCAACCCTTGGTAACGCCGTCAACCGTTGCACAAATAGATACAAACTTAATTTCTAAGTGACTTTATCAAAACAAAACCTTCCACTATGAATTCATAAGATTATCACACGAAAGTTGAGTTTTCCCGAAGGTCAATCACATTTAAGGAATCTCCATCACAAACTATTACAGTAATTACATGCATAAAAACTGACCAATATTAATTAATAGCGTTAACGTTACAAGGGAGAAAAAAATAATGCCAGTTAGGAAAACTAGAAGAGTGCCATCAGAAATAAATTCACAGAGGGCGATTGGGCCAAAACTAATCTAGTGTCAACGAGGGTACTGGATTCGCACAAGGAAACCTCGAGCTTAGCTGATTCGAAAGGCTAGTTATGATTCAATTTGCTAGGGATGGTCAAGGTACTCCTTGAGAATGGCCTTGCAAGCCTAGCAACAAGATGAAAGGCAAGATAAGAGTCTAAACACGCGATCAGGAAAATACATCGCACACAAATGTTTTCATTCTAAAAGTTTACTACCGAAACTCAAGCTGGCTAGCCCCAAGCATTGATCACACATTCTCACAACCTTTCCTTCTCCATGCCAAAAGGTTATCAAAGGGACTTGCGAAGGACCTAACAAAACGTCAAAAGACACCTTGGGTGCTAGTGAGAAGCTTCACAGTTATCGTAACTTACTTCCATGATATCGAAAATACTAGATAATTAACATAACAACTTGCAACTCAATCGCAGAGAAGAATTAATACATAAACAAACATATGAAGTTCTATCATTCGAGCAAGGGAACATAACATTCAAAGGAGAGGGCACACGCATCCTTTTGACCCACATACTATCAACAATAAAAGATAAAACAAGGAGAAACAAGCAGAAAGGGAAATCTCTCATCACGACATCCAACTGACAAAACAATGCAAGGAAAAGTGGTTCGATTTCGCAATAATTGTAAATATAATAGCAGTAGAAAGGTGTAGAAATATATTTCCTGTTTCTCTAGCTTCAACAAGTCGTACAGACTCCGCACGGGTCAGCATAAGAACCGTAGGTACTGGAATCTGGGTGCACCAGTTCTAAGTAGTCCACATTCACGATCCGCGAGACCAAGCAAATGAGGAGGATTCTTTTTTGTCAAACAGTATGGGTGTCTTATGCTTGCTTCCCTTTTGCATAAGTATCTACCAACGCCCAACAAACAAAGCATTTGACACAACCTTGTACCCTCTCCATTATGATCCAAGTTTCCAAGGTGTCTCAACCCACCCAATTGTCCACAACCAACAATCATTGCTGTCCAAAAGACCACATTTCTTTCAAGTTTTGCCCAAACCATCCGAACACTTCGCTGAGCATCCAGTATCAGGAGTAAAATCCGTCTAAGATAGTTATGTGCCCAGGACACTAGCAGATACAACAAGCAACGAAAATCTCTTTTTCAAAAGCATTGGAGAACGTCCATGCCCTGCTCAAACAATCCCACTTTGGTATAGACATGGAGATGCTATCAAAGGTTGTGGAGTTT